>JANZLC010034555.1:0-36076 GCA_026413385.1 Erythroxylum gracilipes
GTTCAAATCGGTGAAATCGATGCACATCCTCCACTTTCCGTTTTTCTTCTTTACGAGTACCACGTTCGCCAGCCATTTAGGGTATTTAACTTCCCGAATGAACCCAGCGTCAAGTAATTTTTTAATCTCTTTCTCGATCACCTCCTGCCTCTCTTTGTTCTGCCACCGCTTCTTCTGTCTGACTGGCTTGCAATCTGTTCGGATACCGAGAGCATGCGATGTTACCGACCGAGAAAACTCTAACGGTCTTTAATAGGATGTCTAGGATCCAAGTGAATTATTTAAGAGTGGTTTCTTCTTCTCTAAAAGTGTTGGAAATCATAATTCTACTATGACTGCCATAATAGGTTTCAAACAACAAACTCTTCTTATAATTTACCTTAGCATTCCAATTCACATCTTTAAGATTAAAAAACAAAGATTTCAACAGTTTACTTGATAAAATCAATCCCAGAATTTTTCCATGAAGATCAAGACATCTCTCTACATCTAGTAGAACTTAGTTTATTTTCTCCATTATGAACTCCATCAATATATATTGGGCTGCTCCCATTGCTTTCCCAAGCAACATCATTAAATCTATTGATAAGAAATTTAATAGGTTTTTTTTATCTGAAAGAAATGGAAGTCCTAATAGAGTCAAAATGAAAAAGGGAGAAATATGCATCCCTAAAGAACAAGGAGGCCTCGATATATGGTCTCTTAAAACAATGAACTATGGAGACTCATCTCTGATAGGCATTCACTGTAGTGCAAATGGATACACAATTATTTCAATAAAATAAGAATGGAGTTTGGATGTGAAACACTATCCTTCTACTACTTTGAAAGTAATTTTCAAGATGAGAGAAAGATTCATACCATATTTCATTTCACCAATAGGAAATGGAGAATCCATCAGCTTTTGGCAAGAAAATTAGTCATCTATGGGTCCTTCAGAAGAAGTGGTTGATGCCTCACCTCTCAGATTTGTAGTTCACTATAAAGCCACAGTAACAGAAGGTCTGATGAAGAAGGGGCTCATCTAACAAGTTCTTATTGCTAGCTTTTTGAAAACTAAAATTACTCATACTACCATTAACATAGTTGAGGAAAGGATCATTTGGAAACACACATCTAATGGCCAACCAATCATGCAAAAAGGTTCTATTTTGTGATTTGGTATCTATATCTTGGACTAAGGTGGTGTGGTTCAGTTATCTTCATCCACAAGCATCCACCAAGCTTTGGCTTGCCATGAAGAACAAGCTATCAACTGTAAATAAACTTTCTAAGTTTTTAAATCTCACTAATTGGTGTACACTTTGCAGATGTGCTAAGGAAAGCATAAACTACTTATTCTTCCAATATAGCTTCACTAATGAAATTTGAAAAACACTACTACTCAAATGCTTGATCATTGATGCACCAAATGATTTGAACAACATCAAAACCTAGTGCTCAACAATCAGCCACCCAACAAAACTGTAAAATGATGCTTTTGGATTTCCTTATCTTGGCTGATCATAACCATCTGGGATGAGAGAAATAATTGAATTTTCTAGGATAAATGCATCACCAAAGAGCAATTCTATAATCATCTTATAGAGTTCATCAGGTTCCAAGTAAGCACCTACAAACATAGATTCCAAGAAGTGCAGTATCTCCTCGCCAATTGGAATGTTTAGAACTATCACCCTAAATCCAATGAGTTGTAAGCCTCTCTAATTTCTAGTGCCCTCTTCACGCTTGTAATTTTACTTGTTAACCTAGTATGCCTTTTATAGCTTAATCCAATTCATATTTTCTATAAAAAAAGCATAACATATAGAAGTAGGGCCATACGATTATCTTTTTCATGAATTGGTGGTAAAGATAACTACTCAATAGATTTTAAACCTTTCTTTTTCATGAATTGGTGGTAAAGATAACTACTCAATAGATTTTAAACCTTTCTATAATTTTCAATATCAATGTTATGCCTCTTATCTGTTTTAGTTTAATTTTAATTTATTTAATACTTATCATAACAATGCTAACTAAATATTAGATTGTTAAGTACATCATCATTTGATTAATTTTAACATAAGTTTGATAAGATTCAATAGAAATAAATAAAATTTTTAATGTTTATAATTCTTCTACTATTAATAACATATTACCATCGATATATTTAAACATTTTTAGGATGTGAATGTAAAACATTTTTTCATAGGTTATCTGATATCTAATATTTTAAGGGTTAATTTACAATTAGAGCAATGTAAGTTATAAATATTTAAACGCAGATTGAAACTAGAATTTAGCTTATTTAATTGGATTCCTACTTTGTGACTCGAAGAACAAAACATTGCAGTTGATTGATTCCTTGAAATAACTCTCCGCCTTGTCTTTATCTTTTATTTCCAAGCAGACTCGTCAACTGCCTAATGGATGGTCAGAATCGATAGTTCAATGAGATATTGCAACTATAAATCTTTTCTTCTCAGTTTCTCCTACCATAAAACCTAGATTTATTGAATTTTAAATTTCCTGTTTTATTGAATAGATTTTTAGTTTCCAATTCTTTTCTCACGAATGAAATAGGTTCAACCTATTCTTAATCTGCCTAAATGTTTACAGTTATGAACCTTCTTTTTTCACTTTAATTAGGAAATAATCAAAATATTTTATAATAAATATTTTGATTATTTCCTAAACATATTTGGTTTTTCAATATCATCTTTTACGCATAAAAAATTATTATTTAATTGAAAAATCACTAACTATAACAGTTATCTATATTTTTTAACTTTTTTATTCATATGCATTAAAAACTATACATTGTTATTTTAATTAAAAAAGTGTTAGATAATCATGTTCTTAATCTTTATATTTCCATAATTCTAATTTCATTCATTTTTATTATTTAAAATATGTATAAACCAAAATAATTAATTTAATTGTTAATGTTATATAACAACTAAATATAAAATTAATAATTTAAATCATATTTCATCATTTTCTTAATTATATACGACTCGTAACTAATTTAATAATATTTATACTATAAATTAGACGTGATAGTAGTCGTGACCCTTATTATGAGTTAATTATAGTAATATGCATGTCTTGTATAAATATGATGCCTTTTTTATTTAATTATAGTAATATGCATGTCTTGTATAAATTGTTCATCAGTATAGGTGTAGTTTAACTATAATTTTGTAATAAGAAAAGATACCAAAAATCATTCAAATCTCTCTAAAATCTTTTTACTGAGCTCATACACATGCATGCAGGGTTGAAGGACGTAAATCACGTAACAAGATCTTTCTCAACTTCTCCTGTTCTGTTACGTTCCCTCCCTCCTTTTTGGCCTTATCAATCGGATCTTCCAATTTCATTGTAGCTATATCTTATTTTGGTTTGTTTCATTGCTATCTTCCCATAAACATCCACAGATATAAGCTGAGCATACTGTCACCATCTTTTTGTCTGATTATATATACAATCTGCTTTGTTTTCTGGTTGAAGGGTTTCCATCAAGTTTTTGGACAGGATTCATCATGGACCCTCGGACCAGGCAAGATTACCTGAGGCAGAAGGGCTCTGTTGTCCCACCTGCGACTCCATCATCACCGGTCGTATCGCCGCTGCATCCCTGCCATGTTCGGACAGGATCGAGCGGGATGCCTAATGCCAGGAAAGCACACACAAAAGCTGCCGCACAGAGACTTGCTCAGGTGATGTCCCATCAAACGCCTGATGATGATGGTGAAGAGGAAGATGACCTATCGTATGAGTATAATCCTACCGGTAAAGGGAGCATTGGGCTTGGAGGTGCAAGAAAAATGGGCACGCGTTCTCCACTGGTAATGCTATTGATGAGATGGCATTTGCCAAATAAACTATCCATTGGTAGTGGTGATGATTTAGTATTATCTAAACTGCAGACTAGGCCCGCAGCACAAACTCATGGACATGGTCAGCCAAAGGGACTCCAATTTGTAGACGACGACTCTGAAAATGATGATATAAGTGGGACAGTATCCATTGGGCTTGCTGGTGGAAAGGCTATGCCTTCCCGCTCTCCTCTGGTGATTGCCCTTATTACTCTTTTTCCTTGTGCTGTTCTAAGCTAAGCTAGATTCTCCATGTCATACCTTGTTTTTACTAAATTGCAGAGAAGGCCAGCATCAAAAACTCATGCCCACCCAAAGCCCCTTCAATTCGCGGACGAGGATGAAAAGGATGATGACACCGTCCCTGTGAGTGGGACTGTATCAATTGGCCGTTCTGGTGGAAAGGCCATGCGCTCGCCCTCTCCTCTGGTGATTGTCATCCTAATTACTGTTTCCTATTCTATTTGTAATATCACATAGTTAAATAACTGTTACCATCTAAGGTCTTATATATTTTTATATAGATCGTCTAAAACATTCAAAAAAGTGCAGGCAAGGCCAGCAGCACAGTCAAAGGGACTCCAATTTGCCGATGAGGACAGTGAAAATGATGATGATTATGGCTCTGTCACTGGGACAATATCCATTGGGCGAGCTGGTGGGAAGGCAATGCAATCGCGCTCTCCTCTGGTGATTGGCCTGGCCTATCTTTGTTATTTTCTCCGTTGTAATCTGCTAAGCTTGATTGTTGATGAACTAATTAACTAGGAAATTGATATTTCTTCTTTCAGTTAGTGCTTTGAGGCAGTTATTTTGGTTTCCCAGTTCTTGTTTCTTTCTTTGGATCACACCTTTCCCATAATTCAAGCAAGTGATCCTTCTTCCTTGCCTCAATAGGAGCTGCTTTTCTCATAATGAAACACTGCTTGCCATTTCCATCCTTTCAGCTACCCTAACACTTTCTGGCTTTTGACATGCCAGAGTTATTAAAGTTAAGTTCTAATGAAGTAGCTCTTACATTTGAAGCTACAAGGGAACAGTTCTTTATTGCTTCATTCACTTTGAAGTTTGTTCTAGAATTCTTGGTCAATTAATAACATAAGACTTTACATAAACCATTGGTTTACCTATATTTAACACAATTAGAGGTGAGCCTAGATGCTTGACCTTCCCTGGACCCTACTGTTTCACAGACTTCCCATAATGAAGAGAAAGTTGAATTGGGTGTCCTCTGAATCAAATTTAACAAACACATAATTACTTGCTCGGCTACTTCTTCCTTGTTTTATTTAAATTTCATGGTTTTAGTGTGAAGTTGAACACCATAATGGAATGACCACGGGGACTTGTTGCAGGATGTTTTTAGATTTTGGAATTGGCATTACAAAGATGTTCTCAATTTGTAGATTTGTTGATATTTGCTTTCTGTTTATTCTTAGAAGTCTCATTCTCACTTTGTACGTCATCATGGTTTCTATTAGTCACTTCGTAAGCAACAAGAACCTTCATCTGCACATGCAACACCTGGGGGGCGATCATCTGTACCAGCTAACCCTGTAGAAAAACCAAAATCAGCTCATTTATCTGTAGTAGTTCCACCAACATTACGTAACCATTCAGAACGGCCGTTGCCTATATATACATCAACAGGCAGTCGGTCATCTTTACCTGTTAGCAGTGCAGAACAACCATCTTCTGCTCGTTCATCTTTGGCAACCACACCACCTCAGCCCACAAATCATGGGGAGCAACCCCTTTCTGCTCATTCTATTGCTGGCAGATCATCTTCCAATTCCATGGAAGAACCTCTTTCTGCTCGTTCCTTAATAGCTGCAAGGCCATCCACCAACTCTATGGAACAACCTCTGTCTGCCAGGCCCATATCAACTGTTCGTCCAACCCTGAAGACGGTTCCCATGCCAACTAGTGTGCCCATTTCACTAAGGCCAGTCTCTCCTCTTTCATCAGAGTCTCCAGTGGACTTCCGGAAAGATAGGAGGTATGTTGATGCTCTCAAAATTTTACTTGTTTCACTTTGAAGAATGACAGCACCATTATTGCTTTTTTCTCTCACCAATTCTTACTGAAGCATTCTTGAAACTTTATGGCCCCAAAAACAAAAGTGGTGTTGACTTTGAATATTATCCTTTGTATCTATTGATTGGGAGTTGATCACTGAGGTTCCAATTTTTTAAGAAGTGCATCTATATTTTTTTAAGAGATTATGTTTCCTTTGTCTAGTAGAATGGGTGGATTCAGAATGGACCACCAAAGACCAATAATTCTGAAGCATTTCTCACTGAAGTATGTGAATGGAGCATGGACATTTCAGTTACCCTGGGTTTTACTTGGCAAATCTCATGGAACTATATTTTTACTTATGGGCATACGAAGAGCAACCATTATTGCTCTTTTGCATTTGGGTTTCTTCATTCCTGCATGCAATCTAAATTCAACATTATCAGTTGCGCACTGATAGGTCATCAAATCTCAACAAATGGATGAATCACTTAGAACAATTGTGCTTTGGAAAGTTTAACCTCTACAGTTAGCCTTCTGTAGCAGGTTGTCAATAGATATGGGAAGCCTGAAGCTAAGAGATACGAGTAATCAGAATTCAGCTTCTGCATTAGAAGATGAGGTATGGTCGACTTGTTAACTGAACTGGGACTTCAAAAACCCATGGTTGAGCCGTTGTTTCCCTGATCATTTTGTAGTCAGAATAGTTGATATAGTTTTTTCATCCTCTTCAGAAAAATCAATCAGAATTTCCAAGTTTGATTACTTACAGTGAGTAAGATTTTATATTTTCAGAAAATCCATTAACTATTTCTATCTGTGCTGCAGATTGATATTCTGCAAGAAGAAAATGATACTTTACTTGAGAAGGTCGGCCAACCATTATTTTCAGTGTATTTTTTTCAGTTTTCTGCAACTTTATTATTCAGAAGTTCTAACGTGGCTATTGTCTTTGGAATGCAATGCTGTATAAGTTTCACACACATATACCTTAGTACATTAGCTGCTAATTTATCAAATGAAGTGCTCAGCCATGTTTTCAGTTGACTACGAGAACTATTTTTGAGCATTCTCTCATGGAGACTTACTTTAAAACCTCATTGAAAATTGCATGACATCAGATTACTTATTTTATAAAATGATGTTTTTGGTTCTGTTCAATGACATGTACATTCAGCTTCGACTTGCAGAGGAGAGATGTGAGGAAGCAGAGGCAAGAGCTCAACAACTTGAGAAACAGGTACCTTCCTTACTGTTCATGGAGCTAATATCTCTACAGCTTTGAGTAGCGTATATTCCCTCTGTGGCTACACAGTCCTACAAATCTGGTTCAACCTTGTGAAAAATTGAGACTGGGACCTCTCCCATAATATTGGTTCTTTTTTTTCCAAAATTTCCTGTTATAGAAAAACTCAATTTGAACTTCTCCCCTTGCATTTTGAACTGAGGATGGAGCTATCTTATCATGAACAATCATAAATGACAAACTCCATGGTTTGAATCTACTATTTTCTTTAATTTACACCTCATGACCTGCTTTCCTAAGGTTGCTGCTCTTGGAGAAGGTGTAACTTTAGATGCCCGTCTTTTAAGCAGGTGAGTATTTATATTAAAATCTCTTGATCTTACATTGAGATGATATCTCCGTTCAGTAACATGTCCGTTCACTCTCCAGAAAGGAGGCAGCTCTGCAGCAGAGGGAGGTTGGTACTATTAGTACTATTGTTAACTGTTCTGGTGCACATATGCCTTTCAATTGATATTTAACCAAGGAGTTGCGAGATATACAAATGGTGTTTGGGTTGAACTATGCTTACCCTACAGGCTGCTCTGAAAGTGGTGGAACAAACCAGTAAGGCAGAGGAGATTGTGGCCCTAAGGACAGAAGCTGAGGTATCGACAAAATGTATCTTGTATGTTCGTCCAATTATTTTTTCTTTTATGCATTTCTTTATCATATCAGTAATAATATAATAGTTCTTTTTGATTTGCACTTCTAATATTCCGAGGTAGGCTGCTAAGGTTGAGGCAAATTCTGCAATGGAGCAGCTACATGATGTTAAAGTTGAGGCTCAATCAATTCGAAATGTCATGCAGAGAATGATGCTAAATAAGGAAGAGATGGTTGGTCAACACATAAACAACACCCTCCACCCCCATCTTCTCCATTCCCACTTTCAACTATTGTTTTCTCATTCTTTGGCTACTCCATTATGTCATAGTAACGTGATTTGCAGTTTTCATATTAGGAAGAGGTTGTTTTAAAGAGGTGTTGGCTTGCATGGTATTGGAGCTTATGTATTAAATATGGTAAGCTGTTTTGACTTTAGATCTGTATAACAAGAACTTCCCATGCTTTTATCTGAATGAATGGAGTTGAAACTTAGTTTCGAAGTTTTTTGTTAGGAAACTTCTGCAAATAGGTCAGAAGAAGAGGAAATAGAGGACAAGATAGATGAACCAAGATAAAGAATGCTAGTATTTAGGATTTTATTGATAAGGGAAGAAAATTTCCGACGACTAAAGGCCACATTTGAGAGGTGACCAACTCTCCCACACTCCCAACCTGACAGATTATCCAATACCCCTTCCTACCTCACACATTCCTGCAGAGAATCCTAACAAGCTGCCACCTCACTCCTCTATATGGTACTAGCATTCTAACAGAAAAACAAAGCTTTTAGCCTGCAGAAATGATAGCTGTGCCAGCTGTTGGTTCCTTCTTCTTTCTCCTTTCATGTTGTATACGAATAGGAGGCATAACAGTTTTATGCGTTTTATTATTAGTTTAGCTGTGATCCTTTGGACTTCCGCTCATTAATAAGTTCTCAATTAGATAACAAGTGCTTTGATAATTAAGAAAGCCAACATCTTCAAAGTCTTTCTCCCCATTGTTTGTTCAACAAGGCTAGAAATTAGTTGGGATTAAGATATTAATCAACCTCTCTTTACCTCGAGGGATATTATCCTTACTTTCCGAATTTTTGAGATGGGATTTGTTAGTTTTCATCATCTTCAGAATTTGAATATAGAGCTGTAGTGCAATGGAAGTTCTCACAGAGATTACCAAATTTCAGGTGTTCATGCAGATATTGCAGGGGCAAAATATGAATACTGGTCATCCTTTGCACCAGCACCTGTCGAAGTTGTGTTAGCCTCGGCAGAGAGAGCTAAAGAAGATAACTCCTCACGTAAGTATGACTCAGTTGTTCCTTTCTGAAAGTTCATATTTACTTCCATTTGTGATTGCCTTTAATTACTTTATGTGGTGCAGAACGCAGACACCGAGTTGTAGACGATGTGAATGAACTTTCTGGAGATGGTAATTTTGAAAGCGTGATACTTGTTGAAAAAGGTTTGCGGGAACTGGCTTCACTGAAGGTCTCTGTCAGACCCCATTTATCGATCATTGTTCAATCTTAGTTGTCTTTAGTTTCTCCCAGTTTCTCATATTTATTGATCCACTGACAAGTAAAGATTTGATGATGCAATGTTAAAGACTCTTGATCTTTGTTCCCTTGCCTGGTAGTAAGTAACCAATCATCGTGAATGTGTCTTACTCTACTTTGAATATTATCAGCCACAAAAGAAGGAAGTTTGAACTTTGATGAGGATATATTGATGAGTTAAAAATAGTTAAAGGCTCAATTCTTGAAACTTTTAAAAGTCAAAACTTTATGGTTTTGTCCTCAACTGACAATATCCCTCAATGGATTCAACTGACTTCCTGTTACCATTACTTGTTTTGATCTGCGGGAACAATTCCTCAAGCTTCCACTGATGAAACTGGAGAGAATATTGAGGAAAACCAAGTTCTGATATCAGTTTAAGTCTAGACAAGCTTAACAACATGCTTCTCCTAACTGAGAGGAACATTTAGATGACCAATTCACATGGCTGCTAGAGCAGATAATACCTATTTTCTTGGCTTGATTAGGACTTATGGAACTAAAATTGCTTGGTTTACCTTTTGGCTAACTAGTTAAATGTTCCTTACATTGAACAGTTTCTGAAATTTTCTTCCTTTCGTTCTCTGAAGGTGGAGGAAGCAGTAGCACTTGCCATGGCTCAGCAACGACGTCCGAATTTGCTAAAATCAGGTCTGATGTAATTATCTTGTCTTTGATAACTCATAAGGGATAATAAGCACTTGCAGCATGCTATGTTCATTTTTTAGTTCTGACCATTGGGTTTAAGATTAGTTCAATTGCGTCCTATATGTATGTTTGACCTCTACTCTCTGTGCTTCTCTTATTTCATTCATTTATTTCTTGAAACAGCGTTTTCATTATAGTTTCTTGTACCACTCCTCTTTTTAATAAATATTTCAGGTTACAAACATAAGAAAACTGGCTTGACACTGCCAAAACATAGAACTATGATCTTATAATCTTATATGAAGTACAAAGCTTGCATTTTTCTTTACTTTCTTACCTTACGACATGTTCTTTCTTGCTATGGTTTCTTGTGTTTTTCCGTTCAGTCTATCTGTTTGCTGCTCGTTTTAGTGTTTAGAGTGTTCCATACGTAGTTCTATCTAACTGTGTCTTGATTTCTCCAGTAATGGGTGAAGATGAAGTGAAACTGCCCAATGAAGGGCAGTTTGAAGCGTTTGGTACGTTTAATATTCTACCTTCTAAAATTTTCTTGTCATACACCACTATAAGTATCAACGTGAGATGTCAATGCTGTAGTTGCAGGGATGCCCACTTCTTATGCATTGATAACGTATTTCCTTCTTTTAGCTTGTATTTAAGAATTTTCTTTCTCAGACAGCATATATTTGGTGTGTATGTATGCTAAAAAGATTACTTACATAAAAAATTTATCCACAGAATTGAGTCAAGAAGAGTCTGAAATTGTGCGTTTCAAACAGGTATGATGGCTTTTTATATTAAGATAGATGTGAATAGTTCTTCAAACTTTTCCGTTTCTTCTTCTCTTATTTGAGGCTTCTCCATCTAGACATCATTATTAAGATTGCACTTAAGGCTTCTAATGCACTGGGTGGCTTGTTACACACCCCTTCCCAAAACATGGCCATTGTAAGTTTTTGGCCCCCATATTTTTTGACTTAGATGGACAATCTTGGGTCGTAAACACCAGGGCAACTTGGAATCTTCAAAAATACCGGGATGAGTGTAATTCAGAAAGTAAAAGGCGACGAAAGGTCTCTGTGTTGTATTAATTTATGGTATACCACTGCACATTAGGAAATGACTGCAGATTTGTTTTGTTTATGAACGCAACAGTTGAAGCAAATGGATTTTAATTCGATTTTTATCTTGGGGATTCCATATCAAATTCTTCAACGAGTCAACCTGGAAGACTAGGAAAGGAAAAAGTACACAGTTGCGTTCTTATGTTTTAAGGCAGTGATATAACAAGGATTGTTAATGTTGTTAAATGTAGAACTTTTAGTTCAGTCACTGTTTAATTCTTGCTTGCTGCCTCGTACAGGCTTGGCTTACATATTTCTGGAGAAGAACCAGAGACCAAGGAATCGAACCAGACATAGCAGAAGAACGTTTGCAGTTCTGGATCAACCATAGCAACCAGAATTCCACTTCACTTGATGCAGTTGATGGTATCCCCCTTCCCGTATAGTTCCCCTCCTAGATCTGCAAATTCATAATTTTGTTGCAAAACAAGCAAATTGGGTTGGCTTCCAATCTGCTAATTGCAACCACCTTCTACCAACATGCTTAACATATAAGCCGGCGATGGAATGTATTGAAAGAAGTAAATGAAGGGACATAAACCAGTTTCCTGTCAGAAAGCTAGAATAACTCACGGATGGTGATTGAAGTGATAACTAACAGGGGTATCAAAAACAAGTTAACAAGCCTGTGGTTAGTGGTTGAGGAAATTAAAAGCCTTTTCGTACACCAAAAATTGAAATCTTGTTGAAACCTTTAGTCTTCCAATGTACTAAAAGGAAAAGATTAATTGTCTAGAACAGACAACAACGCAGAATAATATGATTTTCCTTGTGCTAGGGGTTAACTTGCGTGATGTTTTGCTATAATGCACAGTTGAACGTGGGCTTTTGGAGCTGAGAAAGTTGGGCATAGAGAATCAGCTGTGGCATGGTGCTCGCAGAGGGCTGGAGACAGAAACCAACTCCAAAGTTGATGTTGAGTTCGGCTTCTGATATATTTTAACGAGTTTATTGGGACTACCCATCTCTTCTGCATCTTCATTTCAGACGGCCATGATAGCTTGCCTAGGCGCTGCAATTGTACTTTGATAATCGACTCACGCACCTGTAGAGCTTTGACGTGCAAAAGACTCCAGGGTGGTCTTCGTAGAAAGCTATATATGCTTAGTGTAGCAGTGCTTTGTAGTAATAGATGATAATTGATTCAACAGGAATAATGCTTCTGATCCCAATGACTTTTGTCTTTCATAAGTAGTCGCTAATGCCGAGGAGCATGTAACTTGAATATTGGTGGTTTTAGTTCGTTATTCTTTGGTTACCATCTTTGGTAGCATCTACTAATAAGATCGCTTGCTTTGGTTGACATTAAAATTACTTTGCATGATAATTAAGTCCGACACAACTTAACTCAATTTTACGTAACTCTGGTATTTACAGTGTTTCACTTTCATACTGATACTTGCGCACTTCACAACCACACCAGATTATGACCATGGAAACAGCTGATTTATCTTAGGAAAACAATAGTACTACGTAGGAGCTAAGATTATAATAAAAAGTTTAAAGACATAGGTCTTTCCAATAATTTAAAAAACTTTAGAAAAACTCTTTCACCTTTAAAATTCTCAAAATTTTTCTTTTAATTTTTAGATTTTTTAGAAAAACTCACTCTCTTTAAGAAATACATATGATATTCATATTAGACGTTAAATAATCACATATAGTAACTTAACTAAGCTCTTTACTCAACTTTAAGCAATTAATAATAAATTATTATTTTAAGTCGGTTTTATTAGTTTGGCTTTGAGTTTAAGAGTTAGATTGAATTATCGTATAAGTAATATTTAATTAGTACAAGTATGATATTCATGTCATATTATTTTATCATTATTTTTTAACTTATGTCTAAGAGAAGAGGTTTTTCTAGAAAATCGGAAATGAGAAAAAAATTTCTCGAGAATTTTAAAGATTAAAAAGCTTTTAAAAAGTTTATCGTAATAAAAAAGTAGGCACAATATATAAAAAAGTATCAAATATTTATTAACTCATATCAATTACAAATAAATAGTATGGCTCTGATTTCTTAAGTTGAAAATCTTAATCAAATGATTATTTATAAATAGAGCTAATTACATCAAATCTTTCTGTGATTTAAATTTTTAATCAGTTTCTGAATTTTAAAAATTATCATTAATCCTTTAGGCTTTAGTTTTTGTTATACCTTTCGATATATTAAAATATCATTTAGAATTGCATGGCAAAATACATGTCTTGGTTGTGTCATTTAACACATATATTAAAATATCATTTAGAATTGCATGGCAAAATACATGTCTTGGTTGTGTCATTTAACACATGACATCGTGTTTCTTACGGTGTTGTTCAATGCATATACACGACGTTGCATAAAGAGTTCGTGATTGTTACCAAGTAGCGAATCATAATCAAATATGAAAATAAGTAAATATGGACAGAAGCAAACCTTTAGTGGGAAATTACAACCACCAAGATTGTTATACAAATTGGAAGAGAAGTGAAGATTCCAATTGTGTTTCTCCATCCATGTAAGCTTACAATTGTGTTTCTTCATCCAATGGGTTTGTGAAATTTTGGTTTGCAATTTAGTGGTTTTTAGTAAGGGTTTGAAGTAGGGTTTGCAATTTAGGTATTATCAATTGTAGGTTGTTGAAGGTTCAATTAATTTGTGATTTTGGTTAAGGCTTGAATTTGGTG
The DNA here is from genome assembly GCA_026413385.1 of Erythroxylum gracilipes. Classification (NCBI taxonomy): domain Eukaryota; kingdom Viridiplantae; phylum Streptophyta; class Magnoliopsida; order Malpighiales; family Erythroxylaceae; genus Erythroxylum; species Erythroxylum gracilipes. Next base: position 13,777 of record JANZLC010034555.1, read on the forward strand.
ATTTTGATAGTGCCAATTGGGGGATTCTAATTAGGGTTTTAAGCACAATTGTTTAAATTTTAAGTTGATTGATTCACATTCCTATTTATTAAAATTGTCATATGGGTAGAATTTTGTTTCAAAATCAAAATTGGGTGTGATTTTGCACTATTTGCATTGTTTAAATTTTAAGTTAGGGTTAATTAATATGTAAAAGAAGGATAAAAATAGATTACCACATACTAAATATGTTGTTTTCTATTTTTAAATTTTAAAAAAATTAGGCCAAGCTAGGCCAAATTTAGCTTCAGGTTGCCGGAACTTGATCAAACTTGGGCTCAAGCTTGGACTCGGTTGTCTTAGCTCTAATAGGGCCTCAGGTTAGACCTAACACAAGCAAAAGTTGTCAGCCTGATCCCTATCCATTGTCACCCTTATTAATATGTAATTCTACAACAAGTGATGACATTTTGTTTGTCATCAGAATTTTTTATCTTACCAACATTACTTGCATCTATCCTACATCATAAATAAAAAGTTATCGTTTGCATCTAAAGTTAATAGAAAGCACATAATGGCTTTACAAAGCTACCAGAGCTCCCAAGTCAACATAAAAAATGTTGAAGCCTACATTTCTTTTCTTTCTACTTTCATTATGGAATTTTTGAAAAATTTTATTATAATGTTATATGTAATATCCCGTTACCAATGTTAAGGTTAAAATAGTAAAACACATCTCATGCTCATGCATTACACAAGATGCACATGTACATGAATATTGAATCTTTACACATGAAAACAATTGTATATGCATTCATTGACAAATTCCGGATATAATTGCTTTTTTTAAAATGTGATGATATTGGGAAATGTGGTTTTTATATGTTAAAAATTGATTTAGAATTTTTGGAGAAATTTATGGAAATTGTTGGGGTAATTTTTGAACTAGGAAAAATGTCAAGTGGCAAAACAATTGTTAAATGGTAGTAGAAATTACTGTCCAATGACAATGAAAATTTTGATAAATGGCTTTAGGAGTTATTGACAAGTGTCATTAAAAATTGGGAGACAATTGGAGTACAAATTAGAGATAAATAGAGTCCACACGGGACCATAAGAAGGTGACAAGTGGCGGTAACAAGTGTCTCCACCACTCACCACTCATCCCATTCACGACATTTACTTGAAAGATCACCTAAATTGCTTTGTCTTCAATTTATCTCTTACTTTCCTCTTAATTTCGTGGCTCCTTCTTCTTCTCTTCTTCTCCTTCATGAGTTTTTGATTCATCCACTTTGAACCTTGCTTCATCTTTCAATTTCTACTTCCATCTTATTGTTTCTTTAATTTGCCACAAGAAAAACCTACCATTACCTCCTTTAGAAGATGAAGAACGTGGGTTGCTTGGGAGTTAGGGTTGAGTGAGAGTTTGAAGAGTTTGGAGCTAAACCAAGTAAGTTTTGCTTTCAATGTTATTGGTATTGTTAAACTAAGCTAGAATGATGGGTAAATTGAGTTTTGATGACTTGATTATATGAATTGTATGTATGGGTCATGATTGATGGAAAGCCTAGGTAAAGTTCTTGCTTTTGTTTATGTATGATGATTAATGATATATAATGTGATATAAAGATGCTTTGGAAGGTAGATTTTGTATATAATGATGTTTAGATGAGTGTGGAAAATTGGTTATGAATGGGTAGGTATATATGCTCTGTTTTTGGTTGATGATCATATTAGATCATAATTTGTTTGTGATTGATGTATGGAGTTGATTTGGATAGTGAGTGATGAGGAAGTGAAATGGAAGAGATAATTTAGGTATAGGATGAGTAGTGGTTAATTGTTAGAAGTTGGAAAATTCTGGAAATTTGTAGCAGGAAAAATTTTACTGATATAGTTTTGTGTTAGCCATAACTTGTTCTGTAGTTATCCAATTGAGTTGATTCTTAATTTGGATTAAACTAGAGTCATATGGCTATCTTTCTTATGAGGACATCGATTATAAATTGTGCTTCTAAGAGTCTCAAATTTTGATGTGAAAATGAGAACTAAATGTTGCAAAAACTTAGGATGAATGTATATGTTTATGTTGTGAATTGGGTGATTATGAGCAAATAGGAACTATGAATTTAGGTAAGGATGTTGTTGAACTAAGCTTGAGGGATGCATGAAGAAGTCATTAACTTGAGATGTTGGAATTTGGAATATGAAGTGCTTGATATTTAGGAATAAGATAGGTTTTGGAAGAAGAATAGGAATGTTTGAATGATAAGATGTAGTTAAGTATGATGAATGAAATGAGTTGGAATTTGATAGTTTAATGAAATCTAATTGCTGTTTGAGTTGATATGAAGTGGTTTTGTGCTAGAAGAGGTGAATGTGAGAAGATTATGGGTGTATATGATGTTAGAATGAGTGTAGGAACCATTGGAGAGGCTTTGGAGGGACTTTTGTGAAACATATGTCCATTAAACGAACCTTCTCAGGTCTAAAAAGACCCCTAGGCCAGTGTATGTCCATTAAACGGACATAGATGTCCATTAAACAGACTTTCTCTGGTAAAAAAGCACCCTTCAACCCGATAATGTCAGTTAAACGGACATTCTCAGGACAACTTCAGTAAATCATAATTTTGACCATTTTCAAAGCTGAATCTCACTTTGAGGCTTTCATGAAAGTTGTAGATCTCGAAGTCCTTTTTCAAACCATCTAAAACGACACCAATAAGGCATCATTTGTGAAAGTTATGGAAATCGCGCCAAAGTAGGTTTGCAATGATTGAGGACATAGAAATAGTTGAATCTTTTGGCCATAACTTCATCATCCGACCTCTGAATGAGATGATTCTTAAACCAAAATATTTTTAAGGCATTTTTATACCTCCCAATAAAATTTTGTAATATTCTTAATTGAAGTGAGAAAGTTTGATCAAATGAAATTGTGGGAGTTTGTTGGAACATTGTAAATATGATTATTCTTACTGAACACCTTTCGGTATTTTGATCATATCTGGAACTATAGGATTCCAAATGAGGTGATTTTTAAATTGTAGTAACCTAGAGATATAGGTATACAAATTGTCTCAAGAAGTCGAATTATGATTCAGCCTCTAAGATATTGAATTTCTAGATGGAATTTGGGTATTGTACACTGTTTTTGGACAAGAACAGTCCGAAAATGTTTGAGGCATACCTTCCAAATTACTAAATCAAATTGGGTGATTTTGGTATCAATAGAAACTTAAGACATTGGAGTACAACTTTCTCAATTTTTCCATTTACCTTATTAGTTTTATTATGCAAAATAGAACCCGAAAGAGTGTTTTGAAAAATTTCTGACGTGAGTCAATAAGAATGGAATGGAGATTTTAATGGGTTTAGTGAGGCATAAACCTAAGTATGAATTATAATTAGATAAGTTTTCATATGAGAATGACTTTGTGATGTATTAAAGGAAGATATTCGGGATTATCATGAACATGCATTGTACATATTCCATATACACACGTGTGCATTACATGAATGCTCATAATTGTGCAAGTATTAATGTATGTGCAATGTATGTACGACATAATGTCGATGTGCAGGATAAATGCCCACATTAAGGAGTTTCCAGATCTTGGAAGCAAGTGCTAATCTAGAGCATACGGTGAGTAGACCTGGATGGTCTCATTTTATTATTTGAATTTTTGTATTGATTGACTATTGACTGATTATATGAATGTGATTGATTATGTTGGTTTCCGGACAGAAGGTCCGATGATGTGATATTTGACTGGGATATTGAAGTGCTACATGTATGTGAATGAGACGAACTAAGTGTACTTAATGTGATTGTTAAATGTGTTCTGAAAGTGCATTTGCATATGAATAAAAGTGTGAATTCTCAACTTAAATGTTGAATGCTGGACTAAGGTCCGATGATAGGGAAAAGTGATTGAATGAGTTTATGCAAATGTGAGTGATGCATTCCATCTCATGAATGCATGAAATATAATGGTAGTTGTGAACAAAGTAGCCAACGATTAGAGCTTAAAGCTCAATGAGTGAAAATAAGCTTCGAGCTTAAAAGTGAATCAGAGCCTCAAGCTCAATGATTAATGAGCCCTGTATCCCCCAAGCGGATAAGGGATAGTTATTAACGATCCCTATATGGGACATTTTAGGCACTCGTTCACAACAAGATAATAAATGAAAAGTGGGTCTCATGTGCACTACATATGCATGATATGAGTGATTAAAGTGTATTGCATGTGAAGTGTTAAATGTGTAATGATGTGAATTATGTGTTATGTGATTGGGTGAGCCATCGAGGATAGTCATTCACTGAGTTCGCAAAACTCACCCAAAATTTGCAAATATTTTTCAGGACTTAAAAGAATACCCCTGTAAGACAAACGGGAGTATACCTACTGCATGTGAGTGAAGGAAGAGGTCGGGATCAGTTTGCGTCTGTATTTTGCATTTTATTATTTTTGTACAAATTTGTATTCCGCAATTTTTGTATAAACAATGGATTCCGAAATTTTTACACCATGTGTATACAAATGGATTTATGTTGTAATGCAAAATCTTTATAACTGAAAATGTTTTATCTCTGTAATGGGCCCTAAATGGCTATTAAAATCCTGTTGAGTGTATTGTTATGACTGAAAATGTTTATGAATGAAAGTGGGCCCGATCTGAATATTGATTTTTGCAAAATATGTTAGTGATTTCAAAAAAAAAATTATACCGACTTTTAAATGATTGGGTGCCCTAGCATGCCACCTTCGCGGGCACGGACTCGGATATCACCATCGATGTCGGGTTTGGGTCTTATGGGAGTGGGGTGTTATAATATATGATCCGGTATAAGGATAATAGTTAACATAAGAACAAGATGGTAGAAATATTATCGACTCCTTCACTACAACTTTAACTTCTTGCTGTGCTATCCTATCCTCAGCAATGTGTCCTCTCCAAGATGATGTATCCTCTTCTTCTTGTTATTGTTTACTCTTCTCGATATTGTATCCTTAACCAATCCGATCTACCACTTGTTCTTCTTAGACAACTTGGTTAACAAGATCCTTTGGTGGGAAAGGAGAAGAAACACTTTAGAGGAGATTTTTCTTAGAAGAAAGAAGCCAAAATTGAGAAATTTTTCATGCAAATTTCGGCACTACCATGCAAGATAGGAGAGAGAGTGATGAAAATGCAAGAACAGTTTCTTACACACTCACAATTTCGGTTAACCTCAAAGGAAAGAAGAGATTTGCATCAAATGCATCACTTCTTTCTTTAATCAATCATAAAGAAGCCAATAAACGGGACTCTTCTCAGTTGCTTTTAAGATGGCTATATGAAAAGAATTTTAACCTAAATAAGATCTATCAATTTCGGTTTTAGATGATGAAAAAGGAAGATGCTCCATCCAATCTACCTCTTTCTTCTTTAATCCAATGAATGCTAGTAGGTTATATGCTATCATTAAAAGATAACCATTAAACCATTTAATGGTAAGATCATTACTCCATTTAATGATGATAATGCATGATAAATACCATCTTTATTTAGCAATTCAATGCCAAATGTGCAGCTGCACATTCAGCCCTAATGAAAAACGAAATTGCACTTTACTTTCTTTAAAAGTTTTGTTTTAATATAATTAATCTAATTAATTACAATAAACCAAAGTCTAGCCGATTTCTAAATGTACATTTGGGCTTCTAATTAACCATTAATTAGAGCAAGCCCAATATTCATTATAGGCTTTAAAACCTCCATTTACATTTCTTACTTTGCTTGATAACCTTCCTTGAAGCCAAGTGGGGAATCTTATTGGACTTACAAAATGCTTTGAATATTTCTATAATAAAGGTTGAACATTCAGAGCATTGCTCAATATTTCATTTAATAAAGCAAAAGAGATTGCCTTTTGTCTCTAGAAATAATATGTGTGATAAACTATTTCAGTTGATCTATTGCGACATTTAGGGGCCTTTCCATACTCTTATTGTTGAAGGCTATAGATACCTTCTCACTACAGTTGATGATGCATCAAGATTTGTATGGATATATCTTTTGCCTAATAAATATGAAGTTGCTGAGTTTTTTTTTTGAATTTTTTTCTTTGTTTGAATCAACATGGGGTGAAAATCCTGTCTGTTAGATCAGATAATGCACCAGAATTAGCATTTATTGATTTCTTTATAGAACAAGGAATACAATCCTTTCATTCTTGTGTCAATACACCTCAACAAAAATTAGTTATTGAGAGAAAACATTAACATATCTTAAATATTGCGAGATCTTTGGTGTTCTAGTTAAATATTGCTATTACACATTATGATGATTGCATATTACGCTGATTGCATACTTACTACAGTGTATCTTATCAATAGAACTCCTTCACCTGTTTTGAAAAATAAGACACCATTTGAAGTTTTGTTTAAGAAGCAGCCATCGTACAAATCATCTTAGAATCTTTGGATGTCTTTGTTATGCATCCACTTCATCTCATTCAAGACACAAGTTTGCACATAGAGCAACTCCTCTAGTTTTTCTGTGCTATCTAGCAGGGTATAAAGGTTATAAGTTGCTTGATTTCAATACAAATACAACCCTCATTAATCAAGATGTTGTATTTCATTAATCAATTTTTCCTTATAAAGATCAAGTATCAGAATTGCAGAATGTTGGAATTTATGACAACTATTCTGGTTTTGATGTTTCTCTTCCTATTGGTGATGATTGCTCGTCAAAGGCTAGTGGTGATTGTTCATCAAAGGATCTAAAATAATTAAAAGGCCCTCTTACTTGTTAGAATATCATTGTTATACTACTGTTGCTGCAAACATTAGTTGCTCTACAATTCATCCTCTATCCAAAGTCTTAGATTATTCAAAGTTAAGTCCAACTTTTAAAAGTTTTGTTGTAGAATTCTCAACTCATGTTGAACCCTCAAACTTTTCACAAGCTAGTCAACTATCAGATTGGCAGGAAGCAATGAGGCTGGAGTTGAAAGCTTTGAAAGATAATGGTACATAGACAATTTCTTTGCAGTAGGGTGTAAGTGGGTTTATAGTATTAAATATAAAGTTGATGGGTCAATTGAAAGTTGAAAGCAAGATTAGTTGCTAAGGGTTATACACAACAAGAAGGGCTTGCCTACTTTGATACTTTCTCTCCTGTGGCTAAACTTGTTACAGTTAAAACATTGTTGGCTTTAGCTTCAATTAATGGTTGGATTTTAGTTTAGCTAGACATCAATAATGCATTTCTTCATAGAGAGCTTACTGAGGAGGTTTATATGCATTTATCACTTGGTCTTACTTGCAAAAATAATCAAAAGTTGCATCAAAATGTAGCGTGTAAACTTTATAAAGCCTTGTAGTTGTATAGATTGAAGAAGGTTTCGAGGTAGTGGTTTTCTAAATTTTCTAATGTGCTTCTTGATCAAGGTTTTCATCAATTAGCTGCTGATAATTCCTTGTTTGTTAAAGCACATGGTTCATTGTTTATAGCCTTGTTAGTTTATATGGACGATATCATTGTAGCAAGCAATGATCAACAAGCAGTTAATGAGCTCAAGAGGTTTCTTGACAGTAAATTTAAGCTCAAGGATTTAGGGGCACTAAAATACTTTCTCAACTTGGAGATAGCTAGATCACATAAAGGGATTTTCCTTAATCAAGAGGCATTATGCACTTTAGTGCTTATCTAATGTAGGTATGCTTGGCTATAAATCAAGCATAGTGCCTATGAACCCCGATATCAAATTTTCCGTTGAAGAAGGTGAACCTTTGGATGATCCGTCTAGCTATAGAAGGTTGATTGGTAGGCTATTTTATCTTACCATCACTTGACCAGATTTGACTTTTGTTGTCAACAAGTTAAGTCAATTCTTGGCTTCACTTAAAGATACATACATGAAGGAATCTCACAAAGTTTTGCAATATATCAAAAGCATAGTTGGATAGGGACTTTTATATTCCACTACTTCAAAATTAAAGCTTAAAAGATTTACAGATGCTGATTGGGTTGCTTGTCTTGACACGCGACAGAGTAGCAATGGTTTTTGTGTGTCTATTAGCGACTCCTTAATTTCTTGGAAATCCAAGAAGCAGCGCACTATTTCTCATTCATCTGCAGAAGCAGGATATCATTCCTTAGCCAATGTTACTTGTGAAATAGTGTGGTTGATGACTTTACTTACTGATTTGCACATTTAGCTTTCACAACCAGCTTTACTGTTCTGTGACAATATGTTTGTTAAGTTAGTCGGTTATATTCGTTCGTCACTTTTTCAACTGACATAACGTAACTAACTTAGCTAGTTCTCTTTATCTATCGTTTGTATAAAGACCAGCTTTAGTTTCTTGATTGATGTAATATTCAATTTTCTCCTGAATAAGAGTTCGTCACTTCTTCCATAAAATCTTCTTTTCATCAACCTCTTCAGATTGATTTTTCTGATATGCTACATTTAACAATTGGTAGGAAATAATTCATATGATGCGATCTAGTCCTTAAGGCAAGAGTCATACGCAACGTTGCAAATAGATTTTTTTTAGATCCCTAAAACTGCAATAATAAGATGTTTATCTAATCAATGTTTAGAAAATGGATCAAACATTAAACCTATAATATAAGAAATTTAAAATTTTAAAATTCAACTAATATTAAACCATCAAAAAATTGATATGTAATAAAAATTGAATAAAATAAAAATTTAAAATAAGATTAAAAAAGATAATATTCTTGCTTGTCGAAAAATTAAAGTTTAATTAAAAAATTATTAAATAAAAACTAACTAGTTTATTTTATTTATAAAAATAATATATTTATAAAAATAATCAATTTATTATTAATCATCTATTTTTAATAACAAAAATTATTATCATAAACCAATCGAGAAGTTAACAAATTAAAGATTATTGTGAGTAAACGGATTGAATTGATTCAATTTTTTTAACCATTACTCTAATAAATACAAAACACGACAAAATAATAACCAAAGAGAAAGCAGATAATAGTAACCAAATCCAAGTGAAAAATAATTAATTACGCATATAGGTGAACATAGTATTTTTGTTGGAATAAACAGAGACACACGACAAGTTTAAAAGTGGTCTACTACTGGACCAACGCACTGGTGTTGTAAACAAGAAGAGCGCCACCTGCAAGGAGGCCAGCTAGGGTAACAGCCCATATGGCCAAACCAGTTGTACCTGTAAATAATAATTTTCAAATGCCAGGAAATGTAATTACATCCCTCTAGGAGTTCAGATGCTCTGCTTAAAATAAATGGTTGAAATTTTATAAGACAAAATAAAATAGAGTAAAATTAAACACAAGATCTAAATTCTAAGTGTGGAAGTTATATAGTACAACGTACTTACCCCCGACATAAACATCACCGCTGGGAGACCAATCATTTGTATCGAAGATAGGGCTGTGCATACATCAACATCCCAGTGCATACATCAACATCCCAGTCCAGATCAAAACATTAGAATTTTTGGAGCTAATAAGCTACCCCATGGTAAATCGTAATTCTCCAAATATTATTAAAAGGTATATGAAAGATAAGTATCATTTTGAAATACAATATAACCATATATATATATATATATAGCACTAGAAAGTAACTAAGATGTTAATATACGTTATTGTCTTTTATTGTATCTGGAATGGGCATTGAATCTCGTACCTATAGCCGTCAACGTTTGCACCATACTTGTCGACGAATTGGTATACACCCTTTCCCTGTATCAAGCCAAGGAGTGTCTGATTAACTAGCTTGTTAGGATACGTTTCGTACCCAAAGAAATAAATATATTCTCCTAATAATAAAATTGTAAGACTACCAAAAACTTTTATTTTTTTCTTTCACTATACAATTGGTGTGATTAGAAGTAAGCTATTCATGGTTAATTGCTTAAAAGTATCAATCTAAACCAAAGAAATCTTCACTGACTTCAGAAGGAGGTGCAGATGAATCTGAATCATTAATATGTCAATCCCTTAAAAGAACATATTTCATGTAATAAAACAAGTATTAAGCCGATACCTTGCCCTTCCTCCCAGACGCATCGAATCCTTCTCTAAGGTTCATTCCACCATTAATGCCTACAAATTGGCAATGAAATTTTCATTAAAATGGGGGTATCGTGTAAAAGGTAATTTTAAAAAAAAAAAAGAAGGAGAGAGAAACGAACCATAAGGTTTGTCAGTCTTGATCTTCTTGCCACCACTAGCCACGACTTTGAAGGATTTCTTTGGGAGAGAAGGTGAAGATGATTTCTTAACGGTGAAAGCAGCTGGTTTCAGGGTCAGTGAAGCCATAACTGAAGTACTTGCCATAATTCTTCTCTTCTGTTTAGTTGTATACACTCTCGTTTGATAGTCCAATAGGGAGATATTATTCTAACAAAAATGTTAAAGCAGATCAGAAATGGTGATTCTCAGTTTTCCACGTGGCAACGTTATGTGGCTCAGATATGGATAACGCAACAAAACGTTATCAGCCTGCGATTGAATCCAACAAGGCACACCACATCATTTACCCAATCCACTCCTTTTCATAACCTCATACACTGGCAACCGCATTAATATGATTACCATGATCATTCCTATCTTTGTTTTGGCGATAATTATATTCACAAAAACTATATTTCCACCTATTTTAATTTATTATTCACATTTTTAATTGTTAAAGACCCCCTAATATTTTAGATGTTCCAATTATTCTTCTATTAAAAATTTGTCAGCATTTCATTCGAAAAGTATAAAACTATCTTGTTTTTATCTCTTCTCTTATAAGCAGATTTGTCTTTGAGAATCATCATAAACTTAGTTATATATATCTATATTAACTTACTACGTGTAAATGGAGATTCATTTGAACCAAACATCAACAAAACTTGAATTATGAGATTATAGAAAAACATAATTTAAAGTCTACAAACTCAAAATTTTATGTATCAACTTTAGAATTAATATACCCATACTATAATATAGTAAAAACTGAACGCCTTTCATAAAATTAAGAAAAAATTAAAAGAAAATTTTACTTTAATGATAAAACCTCATATTCAAATTGTATATAACCTGAAAAACTAAAACTTGATGCCAGTATTAATTATATTTCAGAAAGTTAAGAATGAATTGATAAAAAAGTATTCTACAAAATAAGTTTAGCCAAGATTTACATCAAATAACAAAATGAATTAGGTTTACACCAAATCTCAAAATGAATGACAGTAGTGCATTAACCTTGGAAGCTAGGCACTCTTCTATAAGGTGGTTAAGGGCCCAAATTTTGTATAATTTTATTAGTAATGCATAGGTAGGTTGTTGTAAGAGTAGTTGCTCCAATAAATTTTCTCATGATGCAATTAAAGCATTATCTCCTTAATGAATGCTGGTAGTTGCAAAACCTCTAGCCTCCCTTGTTTTTGCATCCTCTCATTCTCTTTGAAGTTGTTATGGGTTCAACAACATTCCCCAAGAGAAAGCTATCATATTGTTATAAACTTTTTTAACTTTATTTGTCATGAGTTATTCTTTGATCCAAGGATATCAACTTTGTAGTAACTTGCTCTTAAGATACTCTCGAGTAATCTTTTATTCATTTCTTTCCATATAGCATACATTAAGTTGGCAAAGGCTATTTGATAGATATTTCAAATTTACTGATTTATCATTTTGTCCCTACTTAACCATTCAAAGATTTCCGCGTCGTTAAGCCTAGTAATGTAAAGCTTCTAGAGAGATTGGATTATAATTCATATACCTATAGAGAATTCACAATTAAAAAAGAGAGTGTAGAAATTTTGGCTGAATTTTGCAAAGTCTATAGGCTTAAGGGCTATTAATGAATCTTAGTCTATCCATTATAGTTAGTCTTTGTTTGATAACCAGTCACATGAAGAAGGGGACTTTTATAAGAGTATGATTGGTTTAGATTGTGTTATACCATGATTTTTTGGGCTTGATGACTATAGATCTCTTTACAAGAGTGGTTAGTTAACTTACTTGTGTAGTGTTTTAAATAAAGAAAGGAGTCTTATATTTCGAGGTTTGGGTTGTAATATGGAATATGTCCATATTTTGTATATGAGCCTCTATTTCCTGATACCTCATGATTGATTTTTGAATAAAATTGGCTATCATATCTTTCAAAGTTGGCTTCTTAAATAGAGGTGTTTGCTATTGTAAATATTCAGCTAGAGTGTGGTGTAAGAGTTACTCCATTCTGAATTGTAAATGTTCTCATATGGTGCACTTCAAGGTTGATTGTATATGCTTTGTTGCTCTCACATATAGGTTGATGCTCTACATTCATGATTGTAATGGTTACTCCTATAAATGTTGCAATGGCATGGATGTCGGATGAGCTTTCGAAAACATGTGAGGAATCTTCTCTTTACTATATAGTGATATTACATATTGTGAAGACATATCGTAGCTCCTATAAGAGTACTATTTGCTCCATCCTTTCATTGTGAGTTGTGGTGATAACCTTAAACCTTAATCCTTAAAATAAACCACAATAACACTTTTAATTTAGAGAAGTTCAAAAGATAATTAAATGAATACGTCAAGAATGCAACAAGATATAATAAATATAATAAAACTAAATACAAAAATAATGACTAGAATAATAACATCCTGGTGTTCCTAATATCACTATCTCCGACAACGGTGTCAAAAACTTAATTAGTTATTTTTATGCCAATATGAATTAACCACAAGTGCACGATATAGCTGTAGCTAATAGAAGTAAGTATGAGTCAAATCCTACAAAGATATTGAAACTAGGAGTTACCATCCTCCTATAATCTAGTCTATAAATTGAGTGTTGGTTTTAAATTAAAAATAATATTTAAGTAGATAAAATAAAATAGGAAACAATAATGACCAAAGAACAACAAAATAACTTAGAAAAATCAATATCAATAATTAGTGTCTAAGTAATGAATCCCCTTAAAACCATTATAAAATTAACCTTTTATTATGCAATTATTTTATTGACTATTGGATCGTAAAAATTTCTATTGTATTAACTCACTTGAGACTACTAACAACTAATCTTAAGTTTATTAACTGAATTACTCAGGTTAAAGTTTCTAATATTGTTTTACCGATTTCTAAATTTTGCTATAAGGTTTGATCCTAATCTAGAAGATTTAGGTCAATCTATTTCTAGGTTTACAGTCAACTCCTTTCAATGATGGTAGATCTATTGATAAATAGGATTTCTCAATCCTTATGTTTTTAAATGAAATTATGTACTAATGTTTTGGATTTATTAGAACATATATTTGTTAAGTCAAGAAGACTTCACTTCTTCTATTAATTTTGATGAAAGTCAAATAATAATAATCATAGAAGTGTGTGAACTGTTTTGATGAATTTGTTAAGTGTGCAGATAAATTTAAGTTGCACAAATCATCAAATCAAGACGATACGTTAGTAAAAGTTGAATAAGAAGGACCAGACGAAGTGCTTAGTCTAAGACACCAGATGAAGCATATGAGACACCAGACGAAGCATATGAATCTATGCAAGACGATGAAAATTGAAGAATGTACTAGAACGTCAGTTAGTTGGAGTTAGTTATAAGACTCAACTAATAACTATTTTTAGAGATTCGACAAGCAAAATTCTCAAGAAGACCATTGAAGATTTAGGCTATAAATAGAAGAGGAGTTAAATCAATTTACTAGGAATAAAGTTTGGTCTTTAGTTCCTAAACTTTTCAATAATCTATTATAAGAACCAGATGGGTATTCAAAAATAAACTAGATGAATCAGGAAAAGTAAATCGTAACAAAGCTAGATTAGTAGCTCAAGGCTATATCAACAAGATAGAATAGACTATAATCAAACATATGCTCCTATAGCCAGACTAGAAGCTATTAGGATTTTGCTTGCATATGTTGTTTTCATAGTATAAAATTGTTTCAAAATGAAATTGATAGATCACCTAGAAAACAATCTATTTTTGAACACACTTGTCCACTTACTTAAATACTACAAGATGCTACTGTTAATTCGGAGTTCTTGAAGAATTTCATCAAATGGAATGAAGCTAGTCACAAGCAGACAGAAGTTCAGGAAGTTTTAGCTAAAAACATTGAAGAAATTTATACTAGGGTTGATGAACTAGGTGATGCAGTGGGTGATTTTCATAAGGAAATAACACTTCTACGTGTTTCTATAGAAGAAGACCTCAAGACGATCCACACTGATATTCAAAAAATGTTTTCTAAAATTTTGAAGCGTCTAAAATGAACTATCTTTTTGATTAATAACAAAAAGGGGGAGAACAGTAGAAGAAATTTTTTGTTTATAATTGTATATCTTGCTTTATTGTCGCCTGAATGTTATCTTTTTTCACTTGAATATTATATGTATCATCTAATATTATGATTATTTGTTATCATCAAAAAGGGGGGAGATTGTTAAGCAAGAAGACTTCACTTCTTCTATTAATTTTGATGAAAGTCAAATAATAATAATCATAGAAGTGTGTGTGAACTGTTTTGATTAATTTATTAAGTGCGTAGATAAGTGTAACTAGCACAAATCCCTAAATCAAGATGATACTTAAGTAAAAGCTAAATAAGACGGATCAGAAGAAGTGCTTAGTCTAAGACACCATACGAAGCATATGAATCTATACAAGACGATGAAAATTAAAGAATGTACTAGAACATCAGTTAGTTGGAGTTGGTTACAAGACTCAACTAATAACCGTTTTTTGAAGATTTGACAAGCAAAATTCTCAAGAAGACCGTTGAAGATTTAGGCTATAAATATTAGTTATAGCCATAATCAAACAAGCGATAAGATACAATACATAAAAGAGAAAAGAATTTTGATTGTAAAAACATACTTAGAGAAATTCTGTGCTCAAGTGCTGACGCAAAAAAGAGAAAAGAAAGCAAGAAAGAGAGAAAATACATCTGTAACGTGAAGCTCAAACATTATCTTTCTGAGTGAAAGAAAGGCTAGAGCCTGAAGAGGTTAAGGAAGCAAATAAGGAATACTTTGTTAAAGAGACCTGAAAAGGCTCTGAAAGTGTAGAAATAATACTTGTAACGTTGAAGGATATAGTGAAATCTCAGAAATTTTCTTGTTGTTAGAAGAATAGATACTAATTTTTGCTATTGTATTACTCACCAAATTAAGTGAATTATTTTTGTAATAACCTGAATTTGTAAAGAAAATCAAGAAGATTTTAAAGATTAATATCTTCAATGATTTAACACAATTCAACCCCTTTCTTGTATATTGTACATATTATACATGATTTCTATATTAACAAGTGATTTACTTCATCCTTGATCAATCTCTCAACCCTAGTTTTAGTAATGTGGTTTAAACTTTTATGCCACACCATGTATGACTTCTCATTCATTAGGGTCCTTCATTTCATAACTTGTTCAACAAGATACAAAGAAGCATTTATCTAATTCGGGGTAATACACATTCTATACATATCATATGATAATAAAGTTGTACCATTATATTTTGCATTAAACAACAACTATACAACAGAAGCATTAAATGCAAAATGCCAACCATCTTTGTCCAAAATTGATCAAAAGCTCATATATAAAATGTGTCGTGTGTAATCCAAATGAACCTTGCAGCAAAGTTCAGTATATACATCCCCTATAGATATTACTTCCCCTTCTTTATCACTGTGAACTATCAGTTTCTCCTTCCCTTTATTTGGCTTTATCTTGGATATGAACCTTTGCAATGTGGAAGCACCTTGACCAGATGCTCCACTAAATAGCCACCAAGTACTTAATGCAACTATCGCAGATTAGATTCATAAAGTGACAAGCCTAAGAGTAACCTGATGGTCTGAATCTTTCCTTTTAAACCTCATACTACTGGTTTCTTTATATCCCCAGGACCTTCACTAAAACTGGTTTCACCAACATCAGTATGTGGAGAAGATTTGAACTTTCTACCTTTGAACTTAACGGACTTCATCTTTATCTTCCCTTAAGCTGCTTCGAGGGCTCTACGAGTAGCAAGCTTGAGTTTCTCCACCTCAGCAACATAATAGGCTATCAAAGCATTGAAGTCCCAACATCTTCAATTTATTGTGAAGATTAATTATTCTCGATATGTACTCCATTACTTCCCTTTTCTCCCATATACCTTATGGAGAATAATTCATTCATCAAGGCACTTGTCTCAACACTAGGTGAGACTATGTACCTCTAAAAGACATTATTAAGAAACTCCTTCGCTATGTCTGTGTCCGGAAGTCCACTTAACAGATGGTTAGGAATGGATCTCTTAATGGTCATCAGATATAATCTGTTAGATCGATCCTAGGCTTCATAGGCTGCTCTATGAGTTTTCAAGCTCATAGATGTAGATGGAGATGACCTATCCGTCCGTATGATCATATCAACCATAGCTATCTCCATTACATTCAATACATCCTCTGTCCACTTCTTTATATTGAAACCGATCAGGGTTTCAATGGTGACACTGGTTTTGTTGACTAAAAAGGTGACTTTAAGATGATAATCTTTAAATCAACATAAATGTGGGATAACAATGATACTCAAAGCCATTAAATAATATCTTTACTGAAAATCCTATCACACATATTATAAAACATCTGTGGGCTAAATACATAATATATGCAACTAGACCTCCACACATAAAAGCAATCAGAGTACAATTTGTCAACTCTCATGCACTACCACCTATAGGTGAATAGATCATTCAAACAACAACTTTCCTCTATTAAATGCCTTTATGCACATCTCAAAATCTCATATAAGGCCAACATCTGTGGGCAAAATAACCAAACATAAAACTAGAGACATCCCCTAACATGTAATAGAAAAATTCAAAATACTGACTCGAAAGGCCACTATGGTGATTACATCCTCATCAGCATTCAAAAAGTTCACAAACATAAGGGATATATCTTTATGTTATCCTCACATTTTTTATGGGCATATCGTATATGACAATGTAATATCAATAAATGAAAAAATTCAAATGCAGAGTCTCATTGTCATACAGTCGTTCACTTTTGCTGAAGACATTATCTGAAAACTTCATTTGAAACTTTCGTAAAAGAAAAATCTCAATAGAGTGACTATTGTGTGTCAAAAAACATTGAACCTGTTGGACCCCGAACTTTTGATGAAAATTAGAAATATTAAAATGAAATTAAATGAGAAAGAAATTGGTGAGACAATTTATGAATTTAAGAAAATTTTGGAATTTGTTTCAGTTCGATACACTCGTTTTTTGCTTCGCTTCGATGTGTTTTCCGATTCGCGAACTTTCCGCACTTTGTTTCAATTCTGTTTGCTTTTTGTTTTTTTTGTTTTCCAGTTGGGATCCGGTTTTTGGATCTGGTCCCAACAGAACCGACCACCCAAGACATGAAAATCTCATATATCCCCCTTATAGTAAGTTTGTTGCATAAAAATTCACTCAAAAATAGCTTGAGAATGTCTTAATTCCTTTTCCGATCAATTATCATGCAATCCCGAACACTGAACATGAGACCCGAGATATAAAAACTTGAAGTATCTCTCTCATGTGATGTCCGAAGCATGAAAATTCACTCAAAATTGGATTCAAAATACCTTAATTCCTTTTTCTGGAGTTAATCTTTAATTTATTACTAATGTAATAAATCCAAAAAAAGGAAAAACTTATTTTATAAATTTCCCGGACATGGAAACTGACCCAAAACACCCCGGGATACCCTTACAGGAAATCTAGAGTTTTTGTGTATTTTTTTTAAAATCACACTGTAGTGTCCATACAATTAACGTCATTATGATGTCAGCCGCTGACGTGCGACACACGACAGTGTGTGTGTAAGTGGGTGCTCGCACCGATGCATGCCAAATGCATCTGGCGCTTGCATGTCACACGCTACCCACACGTAGACACTCATCCACTATACAACTCATGCAACGCACGCGACACCATGTGCCCTTCATCCCAGGTTGCCATATGGACGGCCGATGAGCATGTGCATGGCACCGCCTTTGTCCCACGTTCTTGGAAGCGTGGGTCGTAAGTTGCACGTGTAGCTGAGCAACAGACGCATGACGCAATTGTGCACGTTCCAACCATACGCCGTTGCCTCCCGCTACTGTAGCATCGTAGGGCGCATGCTCCTCCTACTAATGTTAGAGGCAATTTTTGGCATCCCAGGATGCCTTTTTTTGCTCCGTTTAGCCCATTTTGACTTGTTTTTCGTAGCTAGCCTTATGTATACCACTTTTACGTAATTATATACGTAAAAAATTGAAAAGCGAATCAAAAATCGAGGAAAATCATATGAGATGAAAAACTGAAAAACTTTCATTTCTGGCGATCCAATCACATAACTGCTCTGATACCACATGTAATACATAGTATAGACCTTATTATGTACCCAAGATCAACATGAAAGGATTAAAAATGAAGGTAATGCAGAATACCTGATTTCGGTTCTATCTCTGATTCTGATGCTGATTTCAAGCTCCAAACGATCACAAATCTCCTGGGACCTTTATTGAAAGTGTTTCTCAACACGTGCTTTAGGTCTTTCTACAGTTTTCTCAATACGTAAGCTCTCCTAACATGTCAGAGATTCCTTATGCTTACGATTGATATGAGCAACTGTAGGAGACCTTAACCTTTATATAGCTTCCATATTGGGCTTCCCAATCATAAAGCAGATATAGGTCTGGTCCATACTAATTGGGATCCATTTTTCACTCGAACTTTGACCCATTAATCTAGATCATTTATTGGGCCATTATTATCTTTATCTGGCTAAAATTACGTAACTTAACTTATAATTTATTTAAAAACTAAAAAATGAAATTAATCGTTGTCCAACTTTATGGGAAAGGACAAAATTACCCAACAATAGTCTCCAAGATTGAACCCTCCAAGCAATTCTAAGTACTCATCAAGCATATTTTTGTAACCGTGTCAATCATATTCTCCATTGTCAGAGTAAGTCTTGCCTAGTACAACTCTGCAGAGGATATCATTTGCATACAGCCAAAGCAACTCGCTTAGGTTGGTAGTTAACAGAAAGGACTCTACAACCCGATTAGCTAACCGAGTTACTTCATCTTCTTTAACAAGTCTGATCGATTGAACTTTTCTGGCACTAAGAACCTCAAGTATGCAGATTTTTCTTATGCCTCCCCATAAGCACCATAATGTGCAAAAGCCATATCAGTGCAACCGTAAAATAGGCCTTTGGCAGATAGATGTTGAGGACGGCTTGCAAATGCAAGATCATGTGTTTTTAACGCTTCCTTTCCCAATCTAGGTGAAGATACCACAACTGTTGGGATTTCTCCAAGTTTTAAGGAAAAGATAGGACCATACTTCTGTGAAGTCATCAATTTGCACTTATTTTGGACTTAATCATCTTTAATATGTTGAAATTATTATCCAAAATTAATGGAATTATCTTATAATTATTTATAGATGATTTTCTACACCTTAGAGATGAAATTGAATCAAAAAGATGCAAAAGAATTAAGAAAATCCAAATTTCCAAATTTGACAGCAATTTAGTGACTAAGCGTGGGCACGCCTAAGGATAGAATAAATTTGTAGATCAATTTTCAAAAGTCAAAATTGAAATTCTCACAATCTTTAAAGATTATATTGCCATGTTTCAAAGGGATTGACTACCTGAAATTGGGGGATACATTATCTGAAGAGAATCAAGGAAAAAGAAGGGGAAAAACAAGCATAAGAGGGAGAGGATAATTGTTCATGCAAGCTAGATTAGGTTTTAGACATTTTTTTCATTTCTGCTGTTTTCTTTTCCAGTCTTCTACGATTTTTGTACTTTTCCCATTAGTATTTTCATATTTTCCAGTAAAGAACCAGGGATGGAGACTTTAAGCTTTGTTATTTCTTTTGTTTTCAATTCTATTATGAGTAGCTAAACTTATTGTCTTGGTTGAGGGGATCCGTGTTATCTGCTATTATGTGTGAGATGTTTTGAATAAAGTTTATGATGTTAATAAACATTGAATAGCTTCAGATCTACTCTTTCTAATTGAATTCGTTGGTTTCTAGGTGCGCAACTAGGGATTAGTTTGTTCAATCGCTAGATTAACGAAATATGACATTCAGTTTCGCTAATCACAAGTAGCAATTACGACTACCTTCTCTACGTTATAGTTGGAAATTCTAAGGAAATATTTGCTTGATTGATTGCATGTCGTACATGTATTTCGCTTACTCATTGGTTCTTGATTCATAATGCTATTATTCAATTAAACCTAAGATCGTATCTAGGTTGTTGTTTAATAAGAATGCTAGGATACATGTTTCTAATCATTGCTCTTAAGAGAAAACTTCCCTAATGAATGTTTGTTAATGATTGCAATTTTATATCGAGGATCCATATTAGCGTGATAACATCGGTGACCCAAAAACCAAGGTAGTTTCCCATCAATTTTTCAGATTCAATTATTGCTTTTGATTTGCGATTTTTCTTATAAGTTTTCTTAAATTGCGTGAATTAAAAACAAACCCCCCTTTTTTGTTACTTTGTTCTGTTTGAATTCGTAATTTCGTTGCCGTTAAGATTTCTCGTGGGAACGATATCCGCTTACCGCTGCTACATTAAATTGTATTAATGGAAGTAATTTCTTTTGAATTTGGTTGCAGGCGACAATAGTACCACTATTATGTACTAATTTAAGCTAAAACTCTATAATGTAAATTTTTCTGACTATTCTTCCAGATGAAGTTCACTATTAATTTATTTCCTACAAAATAAATAAAAAATATAATTAATTAATTAGTTTATAAAATATTAAGCTATAAATTTAATACTAACATTTTATAATAATATAATGATAATGATAAGTAGTGATACTAATTATTCTAGATTTTATAAATTTATAAACTTATATGACTAGTTAAGGTATTTGACACTGTAGCACTTGATGGATCTCCAATTGAGGCAGAAGCATTGAGCAACAAACTAGGGATTTGTTTTCCTTTAGCTTTCTTCTTGGCAAGTTTAGCAGTGATTGTTGGTCCTCTTCCACCTTTTTTTTTATAATTTACATTTTCTATTTAAAAAATAACAATTAATAGACATATAATATAATATTAAAAATTTAAATGTACAATCATATAATTTTGAAGATCACGTTACGAGTGCTAACAACTTGTCCTTCTAGCTTAGTTGCATTAATTTGAAGTTCCAACTGTAGTATCAAATTATTGATTATGAGCCTCTATAACTTCTGACTCCTCTACCATACTAGGTTCATTTTGTTCATCATTCATATTTGATAAAGATCTACCATTGTTAACTATCACATATAATTAACTATTTTAACCATCTTACACTTTTAAAAATAGCTACTTATTAGGCAAGTAGCATAAGCAGCTAAAACAAATTATAAGAAAAAAAATTCATAAAGTCAACGAGCAAAATAAATCAAGAGAATATTAATTCTAGTACTAATGGTGGTCTGTTGAGGTAGTCTAGTGAAAATAGCTACATATAAACATGCATATTTGTAATAGAGTATGAAGGTCCCTTAGTTTATTTGCTACTTTTAAACCAAGACATGCATCAAACTTAAAATAACATCGAAAAATTACCATCAAACAATGCTAGTAGAAATCATGTCATAATATAAATATAAAAAGCCAATAATAATTATAAAAAGATAAACATAAAAACCAACAACATTCGAAATCCTTACCCAGTTCAATGCCATCAAAAGTCAAAATGTTAAATTTATTCAAAAAAATAAGTGCTTAGTTTTTTCTCCAATCAGCTTATTTCTTTTGAAAGCATAATTTCTTATTATTTATCATATTATAATAGCAATAGAAGGCCTAGCAACTAATAACAGTACAAGATGCAATTGGAAATAAAATCAAGCAACGAGATGATAACTTTCTACCTGATTTATGCAATCGCCGCCATTATTTCCACCTTTTATGCCAACTTAGTTGGCTAGGTATAGCCAGTAAATACAATGTATTTAAACAGCAGAAATGAAACCATTAAAATCATTCTGTTTTTCGAGAAATTGAGCTTGCTTTCTGTCATTCCTTGCAATATTCTCCACCCACAATAACAAAAACGACATACAGTAACAGGTGATAAGTGCTATTTAATATGAATTGTAACACTAATGAGTATGCTATGATAGTCCATGTTACTAAAGATATGATGCTTTAGTAATGGTTTTAACATGTTATTGTCGAGTTTAATATGACATTTATTGATAGCTATAAATGCGTTTATATTACATTTTATAAATGCTATA
>JANZLC010034595.1:0-18672 GCA_026413385.1 Erythroxylum gracilipes
GTAGCTCTAGAATTTAGCACAATAATATTTCTAGCTTTAGAATCTCTAGCTCTTGTAAAATTCACTAACTTCTATAGCCTTTGGCTCTGACTTGTATATATAGCCTTCATCTTCAACCGCTTCTTGATAACCGCTTCTTTCTTCTTGTTTCTTGATCTTTGAAGAAATAGTTATTCAGTTGTGTTCTGTAACTAACTCAAACTGATTAATCATCTGACGTGGTATCGGGTCTTCATCTTAGTTTCTTTCATCTCATTTTTGCTTTCTGCTTCTGTCTCATTTTTCCTTTCTTCTTCCGTCTCATTTCTTCCATCTTATTTTGTTCCGTCTCATTTTTGTTCCATCTCATTTCTCTATCGTCTCATTTTTGCTTTCGCTTCCGTCTCATTTTTTTCGTCTCATTTTTCTTCCGTCTCATTTTTTCCGTCTCATTTCTATCGTCTCATTTCTGTTTTCTGCTTCCATCTCATTTCTGCTTTCCGCTTCCGTCTTATTGCTTCCATCTCATTTTTGTTCCGTCTCATTTCTATCGTCTCATTTCTACTTTCTGCTTCCGTCTCATTTTTCTATTGTCTCATTTCTTCTTCCGTCTCATATTTGCTTTCTTTTTCCGTCTCATTATTCTTCGCTTCGTCTAGTTTCACCACACTTCGTCTTACTTTCTTCTTTCATTATTATTTGGTCTTCATCAAAATTATTAATCATAAAGTCATTTTGACTTAACATCCTGATCATGGAAGCTACTGCTAACCTGGAGTGTACTATGAGTAGACATAGATGGTCTCATTTTATTGTTTGTTTTGTTTGAATTTTTTTATTGATTGACTATTGACTGATTATATGAATGTGATTGATTGTGTTGGTTTCCGGATAGAAGGTCCGATGATGTGATGTTTGATTGGGATATTAAAGTGCTCATTGAATGTGAATTGGATGAACTAAGTGTATGTAATTTGATTGTTAAATGTGTTCTGAAAGTGCATTTGCATATGAATGAAAGTGTGAATTCTCAACTTTAATGATGAATGTCGGACTAAGGTCCAATGATATGAGAAAGTGATTGAATGGGATTATGCAAATGTGAATAATGCATTCCATTTGATGAGTGCATGAAATATAATGGAAGTTATGACCTGAGTAGCCACCGATCAGAAATTAAAGCTCAACGTGTGAAATGAGCTTCGAGGTCAGAAAGTGATTAAGAGCCTAAGGCTCACTATATAAAATGAGCCCTATCCCCATCGGATAAGGGACAGTTAGTAATGAGCCTGGTATCCAATGGACACGGGACAGTTAGGCACTCGTTCACAACAAAATAACAAATAAAAAGTGGGTCTCATGTGCAATGCATATGCATTATATGAGTGATTAAATTATATTGAATGTGAAGTGCAAAATGTGAAATGATGTGAATTATGTGTTACGTGAATAGGTGAGCCATCGATAATGGTCACTCATTGAGTTCACAAAACTCACCCAAATTTACAAATGTTTTTCAGGACTTTGAAGAATACCCCGTTAGGCATACGGGAGTATCTATACTGCATGCAAGGGAAAGATAGAGGTCGGGATCAGTTCGCGTTTGCATTAGTGTTTTCTTATTTTTGTATGAATTTGTATTCCACGATTTCTGTAAAATAATGTATTTCAAAATTCTTGTACAATGTGTATACCAAGGTATTTATGTTGTAATGTAAAGTCATTATGACTAAAACTGTTTTGTTTTCGTAATGGGCCCAAATGGCAATTGAAATTCTGATGATTGTTTTGCGATGATTGAGAATGTTTATGAAATAAAGTGGACCCGATTTGGTTATTGATCTTTTTGTAAAATGTGTATATGTTTATTTTTTAAAAAAATTGTATTGAGTTTTGACTATTTGAGTGCTCTAGCATACCACTCTCACGGGGCACAGACTCGGGTATCACTTAGGATGTCAGGCACGTGTCTTGTGGGAGTGCGGTGCTACAGTTACCTTTTGAGATGCAAGCTACTGGGAAATACCCAATGAGGTACCCCTTTGAGGCTTGTATTACTAGGGGAATAATAATATTGATTAATAATTTTGTCACCATGCACTCCTTTGAGACGAAGAGGACGATGGGGGATGATCCTAATTTTTTTTTGAAGTCTTTGTTTACACTCCTTTGAGTCCCGATTGATTTGAAGATGCTAATGAATATCTATTATGATTAAGGTTTATTGAATCTTTGAGCTAAGCTTGGTAGAGATAGTGAGTGATGAACTATTACTTGGAGCAAGTATTTGATTAAGTTCTGCTACATCAAATTATTTTTCTTGATCTTGTGATCTTAATTTTTTATGAAATTTGGGCTATTTTTCCCCTTTAGTTTGCATTTAAGTTTGATTTGCTTGAGGACAAGAAAAATTCTAGCATAGGGGAGTTTGATACGTTGATATTCTTGATATATTTTAGCTCTATTTTGTCATTGTTTTTATATTGAATGATGTTAAAATGCCTTTAGTCTTTGTGAATTTGGTACTGCTACTTCGTTTCGATGTTTGTAAATTTTATGGGAGAAAAATGATGATAACCAGAGGAATACACAATCTACCCGTGTAAAGAGACACAACTCGTGTAAGGTTTACCAGTAAGAGGGAGATTTCAGTGAAGATCTGAGGAGTACACGATCAGGCCGTGTAAATTAACACTGACTGTGTCTTCCAAAAACGAAAAGGCAACCAAACAAGAGCAGAACATGGTCTACCCATGTATTGCCACACAGCCCGTGTACGACAGTTTTTGATGGTTTTTTCCAGTAGTTAAAAAGGCAGTGAGAATGGAAGGAAAAAGGGGGGAGAAGGAAAAGGAGAAAAAGGAAAAGAATGGAGAAATCGTAAGGGAAGACTTGAATATTGAGAAATCAAGATTCAAAAATCAAAAGAAGTTCTTTCTCCTCCTCTTTTACTTGTTATTTGTCTTGGATGTTCATGTTTATGATTTTACTCTTTAGTTGAATTCAGTCATGACTCTGTAAATTTTCTTATTCTAGGATGTTTGTTTCAATTTGAGATTTATGCATTAAACCTTATGCATTTACTTCTAAGTTCAATGTTGTCTTGATTTTAGTATAGTATTTTGATCTAATGAAGATTTGATCTATCTAACCTAGGGTTTCTTATTGAATATTGATATATGTTAAACTAAGTACTGAAAAGTGATGTTTAATGTCTGAATTACTATATTAGACTTAATTGAAAGAACATGTAAAAGTAGGATTCTTCATTAAGAGTATTTGAGATTAATCATTGTGTGCTTGGCTTGGATTCGATTTTAGTCTAGGAAACTAGTTTAAAAATTGGAATCAACACGTCAATTACTTCGAAAGAATTAATTGATAAGAGTGGGTTAATGTACTTAGATCAATATTTTATTTCATAAGGATTGCATGAATTCTTTGTTGGAATAAATTCCTAAAATATTAGGTTAAATTCTATTAATCGTGTATTGATATTTTCCTTACAAATAAATTTTCATATTCAATTGCTTAGCAAATTTAGAAGGTATAAATTTAGTACTTTGACCTAGTCCTTATGGATCGACACTTGATTGCTTCAACTAAACTCGTATACTTCCGGAGCTTATCAAAAAGCAACTTCATGAAAATTGTAATACTATTGATGAGAATCTTGCTTGAGCCCATAGATGGATTTCTTCGATTTCTAAACCATTTGCTTTGGGTCTCCCAACATAAAGTTATTTTGGTTGCACCATATAAAATTTGTTATCAATGACACCATTAAGAAACACATTCTTTACATCCATCTGATGCAACTCAAGGTTGAAATGTGCCCAAGTGCCATTATAGTTCTAAAAGAGTCTTTTGATGAAACTAGAGAGAAAGTCTCTTTAGAATCAATGTCTCCTTTTTGTGTAAAGGCCTTGGCAATTAGATAAGCCTTATATCTCTCTACATCGCCTTTCGAATCCCTTTTGGTTTTAAATATCCATTTGCAACTGATGGGTTTCGTACCTTCAGGCAAAGAGACAATATTCCAAACGTCATTGTCTTTCATGGACTTTATCTCCTCATTCATGGCCTCAATCCACTTCTGAGAGTAAGAACTTTGCACGAACTGATGGAAGTTGATTGGATCATCTTCTACAACTCCAAAGTCAACCATATGTTCTTGGAGAAATATGATATAATCATCAAGAATCACACTTCTCCTTTCTCTAGTGGATCTCCTTAATGACATTAGTTCTTGAGGTTGGTGAGTTTGTTCTTCTTGAATAATTTACGTAATCTGGGCCAGGAGTTCCCCAACATTGTCTTATTGTTCTGAATTTGTTACTTTGACAATATCAAGAATAAAACCCATATCATGGTCAACAACAACTAGAGGAATATTAACATATTCCTCTTCAAAGGCAATGTCTCTTACCTTATCTCCCCTCCCAAACTCAACATCCTCAAATAACCGGGCATTTCAAGTCTCAAAAATTGACTTTACAATGGGATCATAAAACTTGTAACCCTTAGACCTTTCAAATTATCCAACAAAATAACAACTAATAGTTTTGAAATTCAGTTTCTTTTCATTTGGCTTATATGGCCTTACCTCAGCTGGACAATCCTAAAAACTGAGAAAATCTGGGAAAAGAATGAAAGAAGAAGATGAGTTTAGACACAGTAAAGTTTGCCGCGGCTAACTATTTTTAGTTTTCCACGACTAACTTGAAAGAGTTGATTTCTATAAAATTTTTCCTCGGTGAACTTTAAAGAAAAGGTCGTAGAATTTTGCTACCTGGAAAGTTTGCCGCGACGAAGTTTCCTGATAGCTTTCGACGCGGCGAAGTTTCCTGACAGCTTGAACATACTTTGGTATTTTAGGCATAACGTTTTCTGTAGTTATCTGAATTGATTGATTTTTGATTTGGATTAAACTAGAGAGACATAGGACTACAATTTGTTTGAAGAAATGGAGTTCTAATTCTGACTCTATAAATATCAGAATCTGATTGGAAGTTGAGATAAGAATTTTGATGAAGCTCAAGAATAGCCTGAAATCTTTTAAGTATAACTTTTAGTATACTAAACCAAATTGGACGAACTTGGTATCATTGGAAACCTAAGACAAAGAGGGACAACTTTCGAGGAAGTATTCCCTAATTACCTCTCCTTCCTGATAAGAATAATTGAACAAGGTGAAATCGAAAGTTGGTTGTGAAATAAATTTGGATTGAGAAATTGAGTATGGTTTCACATGTTTGACAATGTAATAAGATTAAGGATGAGAAACTCGGATTTTTGGCGTGAACATGCATCATATAGATTCAGTATACATGAGTGTGCATAATTGAATTCATAATTGTGCACAATAATAATATATGCTTGTATTAAATGCTATAGCGGAACGCATTATGCAACCAATTCTAGATATTGTCGGGATGTCTAGATATAGCGGAACGCATTATTTCTAAGTAAATCTTATTGAATAATTTTGGGTATTTAAGTAAGAAATCTAGTGAGAAATTTTGGATAGTTCTGCTTTGACTGTTTGTTTGTTGATGGAATTTAATCCATTGAATGACTTGCAAAGCTGTCAGATTGATATGTTTGAATTTTGGCATGAAAGTAATGATTGGATAATTGTGTTGAACATTAAATAAACTTGTTTGGTTTTAAAACTACCAAGTCCTAGTTGTGGGTAAATAGGCATTCCTAGAAGGGTCTGCAGCTGCTCTTGTTATTGACACCTCGGTGTCTCCTGTATCGACACTTCGGTGTCTCCTGTATTAACACTTATGTGTCTCCTGATATCGAGACTTAGTCTCTCCTGCTGATACCAATTATGGTATCTCTTGTATAAGTCTCGTTACTCGCTTCTGTAAATAAATTTAACAGTCATATGATTTTGTATTCTGATTTCTGCTTGAGTTTGATATAACTAAGAAATTGTGTTCTGATTATGAAGGGTTTATACCCTCTCTTGAGACTCATTTCTGTCTCTGTACAATTTGTTTGAGATCCAATATAATATGTATGAATTGTTCATTCCGATAAAATGTTAATGCATGCTTTTGATATATCATGATTGTGTATAATCAGTTGTCAGTTTATGCATAGATTAGTTATTACTCACTGAGCTATTGCTTAGCATGGTGGATTTGCCCCATGTAGGTTCAGAGAGAAGGACATAAGGACTAGGACGAGTCAACCACAATGGCCAATGGAGTCTGAGTCTTGTTTTATTAAAACTATATTTTTGGAATTTGTTTTTGGCTTGTCTTTGATGTATATGACTTTGAATTTATTTGAAGGGTTGTAATATCCTTAATTTAGGCTGGTTCGATTTTGTAACAAGTTGTATTAAGATCAATGTATTATGATGTATGTTTGCTCCGAATTGCTTTTGCTTGAGCTATTGAGAACGCATGATGAATGTTTCGTATGTTTTGGTTTTGTCTCGATTCTGAATGCATGTATGTTACACTATCTGCGTGGCGTCCCGTATCCTCCCAGGGGGTATTTAGGCGTCACATCTTTTTGGTATTAGAGCATGGTTTAGGTGATTCTGATTTAACCAGCGCTTAACTATTACTTCTATTGAGTGTACAAGTTGTGTTTTGGCCTAATATGGTGTCCTATGTTTTGTTTATAGAATTACGATGGATGGATCTCACGATTCTATTGACGAGGTAGCCGAAAGTAATCAGCCAGAGCAAACTCATCCGGTAATATCTGGACCCTCTGGGGTCGATTGAGGTGAGACTGGGATGCCACCTCCTCCTTCAGCTCAGGGAGAGGCTCTGCTTAAGTTGTCCCAGGATATGATGACGTTGTTGCATCGAGTTACAGCACCCAAGGCTCCAATTGATCAAATGAGGAAGTATGGAGCCGAGGAATTTATTGGGACGTCTCTGGAGGAATATGAAAGGGTCGAGTTCTGGATTGAGAAGGTGAAGAGAGTGTTGGATGATATTAGTTATCTAGCAGAGCAGATGGTGCACTGTGCTGTCTCCCTTCTGCAGGGAGCAGTTTATGAATGGTGGAAGTTTGTTCTAAGAAGTCCTCAACTACTGGTACCTCTGACTTGGAATTTTTTTGCCCAAGAATTTAAAGCTAAGTATATGATGGAGGCTTACAGAAAGGATAGGTGGAAGCAATTTTGAATCTGAGGCAGAGGAGTTTGTCCGTTGCTGAGTACGACAAAGAATTTAATCGACTCAGTAAGTATCCCCTGAATCTGTACTTATTGAAGAGTTTCGATGCCATCAGTTCAAGGAGGGATTGTATGATTCTATCAAGGAGCACCTGGCAGCGTTTACTTTATTGCAACAAGTTACTTACCATCAGTTGGTACAAGCTGCAATGAAAATAGAAAGGCAAGAGACGATCAGGAAAGAAAGAAGTCAGAGAAGAGGCTTTACTAGAGGAGGCTAGTCTTCGGGGAAACGAAGTCGGGAAGGTACTTCCTCTGTACCGGAAGTTGCTCAGAGATCTGTGACTAAAGGAAGGCAACAAAACTTTCCCACATCGACTATCTCTAGTAGGAGTTCCTCTGGGGGCCGAGGTTCTGGTGCCCTAGATTGCCCACACTGCTCTAATCATCATTAGGGTGTCTGTTAGAGAGCTACAGGTGCATGCTTTCGTTGTCGCAGTATAGAACATATGATTGCAAATTGTCCTCTGAGATAGTCTGAGATAGCACAAGCTAGTAGAGAGGTTTCTCATACATCAGCTGGGAACTGAGGCCGAGGAAGAGGTCGAGGAGGATATAATCAGAATAGAGCTAATCCGAGTTCCTACTCTGAAATAGTGAATCGACCAGCTATGCCTACTGCTTCGGGTCAAGCTTATGCACTGAAAGCTCGTGAGGATCAGGATGCACTGGATGTTATTGCTGGTACAGTTTCTCTCTTTGGTTCTGAAATGTATGCATTAATTGATCCTAGATCTACGCATTCATATATCTGTGCTGGAGAAGTGTTTGACATGGGGATGCCTATAGATCAGTTAGAATATGACATGCATGTGACCAGTCCTCTGGTAGTAGTGTGTTGGTGAATCAAGTGGTTAGGAATTGTCCTATTATGATTCAAGGAAGTGAGTATGCAGCAGATCTGATTAAATTGCCATTCCACGAATTTGTTTTGATTCTGGGTATGGATTGGCTGTCTAAACATTGGGCAATAATTGACTGTAATGCTAAGACAGTTATGTTTAAGAGGCCTGATTAGCCTGAGATTGTATTACATGGTGTTCGCACTAATTCTTTAACTAATATGGTATCTGTTATGCAAGCCCAAAAGCTTCTCAAGAAGGGGTATGAAGCTTATTTAGCTTTTGTGCTTGATTCCCGGAAGGAGGGTGGTAAGGATAAATTGCTTGATATTCCTATAGTGAATGGGTTCCCAACTGTTTTTCCTGAGGAACTGCCTGGACTCCCTCCTGAAAGGGAAGTGGAGTTATCTATCGAAGTTATGCCTGCACTTCTCCTATATCCACAGCACCGTATAGAATGGCTCCTACTGAGTTAAAAGAGTTGAAGGTGTAACTGCAAGAGCTTCTGGATAAGGGGTTTATTCGACCTAATGTATCACCGTGGGGAGCACCGGTGTTATTTGTTAAGAAGAAGGATGGCACACTACGGATGTGCATCGATTACAAACAGTTGGATAGAGTCACAGTGAAGAATAGGTATCCATTACCAAGGATTGAAGATCTATTTGATCAGTTAAAAGATGCAGGAGTGTTTTCGAAGATAGATTTGAGATCGGGGTACTATCAACTTCGGGTAAAGGATGTGGATATACTGAAGACTACATTTAGGACCCGTTATGGACATTATGAATTCCTAGTAATGCCATTTGGGTTAACTAATGCTCCAGCAGCATTTATGGATCTAATGAATAGAGTGTTCAGGCCTTATTTAGACTAGTTTGTTGTGGTGTTTATTGATGATATTCTTGTCTATTCTAAGAATGAACAGGACCATACTAAACATCTTCGAATTGTATTACTGACTCTGCAGGAAAGACAATTGTATGCTAAACTAAGTAAGTGTGATTTCTGGCTTCAGGAGATATCATTTCTAGGGCATGTTGTCTCTTCTAAAGGAATTAGAGTTGGTACTAGTAAGATAGAGGCGATTGTTAATTAGAAGCCACCACAGAATGTGACAGAAGTGAGAAGTTTTATGGGTCTAGCTGGTTATTACCGATGGTTTGTTAAGGGATTTTCAGTGATAGCATCTCCTTTAACTAACTATTACGGAAGGGAGTGAATATGAATGGTTTGATAGATGTCAGAGTAGATTTGATCAGTTAAAAAGTATGCTTACTAAAGCTCCTGTATTAGATCAACCTACTGCTAGTAAGGAGTATGTTATGTATACTGATGCATCTGGAATTGATTTAGGTTGTGTTTTGATGCAGGAAGGAAAGGTAGTTGCTTATGTCTCTAGGCAACTAAAGACTCATGAACAGAATTACCCTACACATGATCAGGAATTTGCAGCAGTAGTGTTTGCCTTAAAAATTTTGCGACACTATCTGTATGGTGAAAGGTGTAGAATTTCACACATCATAAGAGTCTGGAGTGTCTACTTACCTAGAAGGAACTCAATCTGAGACAACGGTTTTGGTTGGAATTATTTAAAGATTATGATTGTATTGTGGATTACCATCCGGGTAAGGCTAATGTTGTAGCTGATGCCTTGAGTCGAAAGACCATCTCAGCATTGTCACTTAAGCAGAATGGATGGAAACTGGGATCTGATGGAGCTTTGATGGCTCAATTGAAAGCAAGACCTACTTTGAGACAGGAGATTTGTGACGCTCAAAGAGCTGATGATAAGTTACAACAACTTATCTTGGCTACTCAGGAAGGTAAACAGTCTGATTTTTCTGTGCAAGGTGATGGTGAATTGTATTATAAGGATCGACTGTGTGTGCTAGCAAATGATGAATTGAAGAAGAAGCTGTTGTTTGAGGCTCATAATACAGTATTTACTATACATCCAGGTGGGAACAAGATGTATCAGGATTTGAAGCAGTATTACTAGTAGTCAAGTATGAAACGAGATGTTGTAGATTATGTAGCAAAATGTTTGACATGCCAGCAAGTTAAAGCTGAGCACCAGGTTCCATCTGATTTGTTAAATCCTATTCCTATTCCTCAATGGAAATGGGATAACATTATCATGGACTTTGTCACTAGACTTCCTCTTACTCAAAGGAAACATGATGCGGTATGGGTAATTATAGATAAGTTTACCAAATCTGCTCATTTTCTGCCTGTTCGTCTTGACTATTCTTTGGATAGGCTTGCAGACTTGTATGTGAATGAAATAGTAAGACTGTATGGAGTACCTTTATCGATTATTTCTGATCGTGATCCTCGATTTACTTCGAGTTTCTGGAAAAGTCAACAGAAAGCATTGGGTGCTCAAGTTAAGTTTAGTACTACTTTCCATCCCCAGACAGATGGACAATATGAACGAGTTATACAAATTTTGGAAGATATGTTGCGGGTTGTGTGTTAGAGTTTCCCGGGAGTTAGGATAATTATCTGACTTTGATGGAGTTTGCTTACAATAATAGTTATCATACTAGCATTGGCATGGCACCTTATGAAGCGTTATATGGTAGGAAGTGTAGAACTCTGGTATGTTGGACGGAGTTGAGTGAAAATAAGATGATCGGGCCAGAAATTGTGAAAGATACCGAAGAAAAGATTCAGATTATTCAATAAAGATTGAAAGCTGCCAGTGATAGGTAGAAGTCTTATGCTGATCTAAAAAGGAAAGATATTGAGTATCAAGTGGGTGCTAAGGTTTTTTGAAAGTGTCACCATGGAAACACATGCTTCGGTTTAGAAAGAAGGGTAAGCTTTGTAACATCCCGTTTCCATCCAAAGGGTTAGAACCCTAAAAATGTGGTACATATGAGATCCATGAAAGAAATGGGGACAACACATCGCATGCTCATACATTACATAAGGGACACATGCACATAAATAGTAAATCTTTGCACATAACAATAATTGTACATGCATTCATTAACTTTCTGGGTATAATTGGTAATAAATGTGACTGTTTTGAGGTTTATGGGTTATTGATATTGAAAATTGATTTGGAAATTGAAATTGTTGTTTTAGAATTTTTGAAGAATTATGGGAAATTTTTCTGAAATTTTTGGGGGTAATTTCTGGACTACAAAAAAATGCCAAAGGGCAAGACAATTGATAAATGGTAGTAGAATTTACTGTCAAATGGAAAAGAAAATTTAGTTAAATGGCTTGAGGAATTATTGTCAAGTGTTATTGAACATTAGGAGACAATTGGATAGAAATTGGAGGCAAATTAGACTAGTTACTTTAGTGGGCAAATTGGAGCAATATGAGAGAGACATGTGGCAAGTGACACACCACTTGTTTATATAGTAAAAGACCATGTGTTGGTCTCCTCCCCTTCTAACGACATGATCCTTCTCCTTCTTCATTCTTTCTTTTTCTTCATTCCTCTTCTCCATCCACGATTTTCTCACCTCACCAAGATTGGAGCTTGTCTTGCCTCCTTTTACCACCATTAATTGCTACCATCTTCTTCTTCTTCACTTTGTTATTGAGGAACCCACTTTTTCCTCTCATGATGATGAAGAACGTGGGTTATATGGGGAGTTAGGGTTTTGTATTTTGCTTGAAGAGTTTGAAGATTTGGAAGTTAAATCAAGTAAGCATCTTGTCTTATATCATGGATTTTGATTAAATGAAGTTTTTGTGCTCATATTGAGTGATTTTGGGTATATGAGTGTCGTGTATAGTGAAGGGTGTGTCAAATTCTTATTTTTGTGATGTGTAATGATCTATAGAAATGTTATAGGGGTTGAATGATTATGATAAGGAGTTCGGTATATGCTAGAATGAAGAGTAAAGTGAGAATTTATGTCTTAATTTTGTAAAGTTTATGGATTTTTTATGGGTGATGAAAAACAATTGTGTTTTGTCTTGCTTTTGAATAGGTAGAATGAGTAATACTTCATGTAATGGTCTAGAGATGTTGAGGTTAATAGATCTTCAAAGTAAGTTTTAAATGATTGTGGAAAATTGGGTATGATTGGGCAGGTATATATATATATGCTCTGTTTTGGTTGATGATCATATTAGATCATAACTTGCTTGTGATTGATGTATTGAGTTCAGTTGGTTAGAGAGTGAAGAGGAAGTGAAATATAAGATGAGTTAGAGGTAAATTGTGAGAAGTTGGAAAAAAATAAAAATCTGGAAAAGTGTAGCAGGAAAGTTTTTACTGATATAGTTTTGTATTAGCCATAACTTGGTTTGTGGTTATCCAATTGAGTTGATTTTTAATTTGGATTAAACTAGAGTTATATGGCTATATTTCTTATGAAGACATCGATTATCAATTGTGCTTTTAAGAGTCTCAAATTTTGATGTGAAAATGAGAGCTGAATGTAAAACTTAGATGAATGTATATGTGTATATTGTGACTTGGGTGATTATGAGCTATGCACAAATAGGAAATTGAATTGAGGTAAGGATGTGTTGAACTAGCTTGAGGGATGCATTTAGAAGTTATCCACTTGAGGTGTTGGATTGTGATTATAAAGTGCTTGATATGTAGGAATAAGATAGGTTATTGAAAGAGAAGGATAGGAAATGTTTGAATGAATTGATGAATGATATGAGTTGTAGTTTGAGAGTTTTATGAAATCTAATTGGTATGTGAGTTGATATGAAGTGGTTTTGTGCTTAAAGAGGTGAATTTGAGAAGTGTATGGGTGTATATGATGTTAAAATGAGTGTAGAAACCATTGGAGAGGGTTTGGAGGGGTTTTGGGAACCCCCATGTCCGTTTAACGGACTTTAGGTCAGTTTAACAGACCTTTTTGGGTAAAAAAGGACCCCTTGCATCGCCCATATCCGTTTAACGGATCTTCTCAGGTGAAATGGTGCATTTTGGCCCGACAATGTCCGTTAAACGGACATGCATGTCCGTTTAACGAACATTCACGGGACAGCTTTGGTACATCGCGACTTTGACCCTTTTAGAGGAAGATTCACACTTTGTAGTCTTCATACAAGTTGTATATCTATAAGTATTCTTTCAAATGATCTAAAAGTAAAATCAATCCGACATTATTTGTGAGAGTTATGGTAATCGCGCCAAACTATGTTGGAAATGATTGAGGACATAGACATAGTTGATTCTTTAAGCCATAACTACATCATCCGACCTCTAAATGAGGTGATTCTTGAACCAAAATATTTCTAAGACATTTTGATACCTCTCAATAAACGTTTGTAGCATTATGAATTGAATTGAAACAGATTGACCAAATGGAAGTGTGGTAGTCTGTTGGAACAGTGTAAAGAGGGTTCTTTTTACTGAGCGTACTGCAGTGTTTTGATTATATCTGGACCTATAGGATTCCAAATGAGGTTATTTTTTAATTTTAGTAACCTATAGATATAGATATACAAATTGTCTCAAGAAGTCGAATTATGATTCAGTCTCTAAGATATCGAATTTCTAGATGGAAGTTGGGTATAGTACACTGTTTTTGGACAAGAACAGTCCGAAAATGTTTGAGGCATACCTTCCAAATTATTGAACCAAATTGAGTGATTTTGGTGGAAATAGAAACTTAAGACATTGGAGTACAACTTTCTAGAAGGAAGTGTTACTCAATTTTGCCAATTACCTTATTAGACTTACTATGCAAAGTAGACTCCGAAAGTGTGATTTGGAAAATTTTCTGAAGTGAGTCAATGAGAAAGGAATGGAGTTTTGATGGGTTTAGTGAGGCATAAACCTAAGTATGAATTATACTTAGGCGAGTTTTTATACAAATACCTTTGTGATGTATTAAAGGAAAGATACCTAGTATTGTCATGAACATGCATTGTACATAGAACACATATGTGCATTACATGAATGGTTATAATTGTGCAAGTATTAATGTATGTGCTATATATGTACGACATAATGTCGATGTGCAGGATAAACGCCCATATTAAGGAGTTTCTAGAATTTGTAAGCAAATGCTAATCTGGAGCGTACTGTGAGTAGACCGAGATGGTCTGATTTTATTGTTTGTTTTTTTATTTGGATTTTTGTATTGATTGACTATTGATTGTATGAATGTGATTGATTATACTGGTTTCCGGACAGAAGCTCCGATGATGTGATTTTTGAATGGAATATAGAAGTGCTGCTTGAATGTGAATCGGATGAACTAAGTGTACATAATGTGATTGTTAAATTCGTTCTGAATGCACATTTGCATATGAATGAAAGTGTAATTTCTCAACTTTAATGTTAAATGCCAGACTAAGGTCCGATGATTTGGGAAAAAGATTGAATGAGTTTATGCAAATGTGAGTGATGCATTCCATATCATGAATGCATGGAATATAATGGTAGTTGTGACTAGAGTAGCCAACGATCAGAGCTTAAAGCTCAACGAGTAAAAATGAGCTTCGATCTCAAAAGTGATTCAGAGCCTCAGGCTCAACGTTTAATGAGCCCTATTTGGAACAGTTATGAATGAGCCCTTCGTGGGACAGTTTAGGCACTCGATCACAACAAAATAACAAATGAAAAGTGAGTCTCATGTGCACTACATATGCATAATATGAGTGATTAAATTGTATTGAATGTGAAGTGTGAAAGGTGTAATGATATGAATTATGTGTTATGTGATTGGGTGAACCATCGATGATGGTCACTCACTGAGTTCGCAAAACTCACCCAAAATTTGTAAATATTTTTCAGGACTCTGGTAAATGCCCTGTTAAGCGAACGGGAGTATACCTACAGCATTCAAGTGAAGGATAGAGGTCGGGATCAGTTCGCATCTGCATTACATTTCTTATTTTATGTTGAAGTGTACATTTCGTAACTTTTTGTATAATTTTGTATTTCTCAATGACTCAAGTGTTTTGTAATTTTGAAAGGGCCCGAATGGCTATTAAGAATCGTATTTAATGAAGATGGTTATGAAAGAATGTGGGCCCAATGTGAATATCGTTTTTTTGCATATAAGTTTGTGGTTAAAAAAAATGTACCAATTTCTGAATGATTGAGTGACTTAGCACACCACCATCGTTGGGCACGGACTCAGATATCACCATCGATGTCGGGTTTGGGTCATTGCAGGAGTGGGGTGCTACATTAGAAGTTCACTCAACAAATGATCCAAAATGGATCTCTTTATCGTTAAGTAGCACATCCTATTTGACCTTTCTTAGGCTTCATATGTTGCTCTCTTAGCTTTTGAATTGGTGGATGTATGCTTTGACAATCTTTCTTTGATCATGACCGTATTGATATCTGTCATCTCTAATGCAAACTCTACATCTTACTTTCATTTCCTAAAGTTGAAACCGACAAGGGTTTCAATGGTGATATTATTATTGTTTACATAAAAGGTTACTGCAACATTGGTAATGTAAATGTAATATCCCAATATCCTATATTAGGATCTAGAACCCTAGAATAGTGTATACGAGAGTTTATTGAAAATTTAGAAAGTGCATTTCATATTCATGCATAATATAGCATACACATGAGAATATTGATTTTTGCACATTAAAATGATTGTACATGCATTCATTGACATTTTTTGGGTATGATTGATTTATAAATGTGAATATGTAGAGAATTGTAGTTTATATGTGTTGAAAATTGATTTGGTGATAATATTTATTGAATTGGAAATTTTTATGAAATTTAGGAAATTTTCGAAATTATGAGTATTTTTGGACTAGGAAAAATGTCAAGTGGCAAGTCAATTAGTAGAAATAAGAGTCAAATGATAGTGGATAATTTCATAGATGGCTTTGGAATTTATTGACAAATGTCATTGAAAATTAAGATAATTGGACTAGTTAAATAAGAGAACCTAGTCTAAGTTCATAGAAATTGGACAAGTGACAAGTGTCACTTGCCAAGCTTAGCCTTTATTCCTACGAATATAGTAGAAAGATCAAATTAATTGTTTGATTGTACTTTCTTCTTCCTTGTGACTTTCTTCATCTTCTGTGAGTTTCTTTACTTCTAGAAATTGTCTCACCTTCACAACATAAGCCTTGCTCTCATTTTTCGCTTGCTATTTCTTTTTGTTATCTTCTCCACTGTCACTGAAATGTCTAACCTTACAACCATCAACTATTGATGATCGTGTAATACTGGAAAACTAGGATTCGTGATTTTGAAGAGTTTGGAGTTTTAAACAAGTAAGTATTGTATGGGTTTTCATGATATGTAGAATAAAACATGCATCACGTTAGTTAACAGTTCTGTGTTAAACGAGGTTGAATATATTATACTAAAACGTGAGTGAAAAACTAGGGTGTGTTGCATATGTTGTTTTTTCATATTTGATGATCAATACGTTATAAGATGGTGTTGAAATGATTTTTGAAACATAAAGATCATTGAAAGTATGTATAAGAAGAGTGCAAAAAATTCATGGGAAGTTGATATACGTATGCTCTGTTTTCACTGTTATTACGTGAATCTCTTTAGGTATTTTGGAGATGACCTAAAACGAGTCTAGAGTTAAGGAAAATAAATGTCGTGTGAGAGTGAAACGTAAATGAAGGAGGTAAAGAAAACAAAGAATTGCAAAAAATGAAGAAGTGCAGAAGCTAGGATGAATATACGTATATGAATATTCTGTTTTTGGTGTTTATGGTAGATTTTAATTTGTTTGTGAATGAGTTGAGTTGAATGGGAGTCGAAATGAAGATAAAATAATAGATATAAGTTAGAAATGTTGGATTTAGCAAAAGAGAGGAAGAAAAAACGAAAATTTGCAATTTGGAACTCTCTGTGGAGTTGCATGATTGCACGATCATGACCAAGAGGAGAAGTGAAGATTTGTACGATCGTGACAATGAAGATCCATCCGGAAAAGCACGATTGTGCATGAGCATGATCATGATAATGAGGAAGCGTCTTGCAGTGCACGATCGTGACAGTTGTGAACATCCTTCATTTCTTTGGCCATAACTTCTTCTCCCGACCTCCAAATGACTTGAAATTTGAACCAAAACCTCCTAACACATTGTTCTTCCTCTACACCAAAATTTATGTCCATTTGAATTTATTAGGAAAGGATTGATTGATGAGTTTAGGATGAAAATGATGAAGTGTGCTGGAATATTGTTAAATAAGCACTTTCATTGAACAGACATCGGTATTTTGGCCATAACTTGATATGTAGATATCCAAATGAGATTATTTTTTATTTATATTAAACTAGAGAAATATGGTTACAAATATCATGAAAGAATCAAATTTTAATTCTGTCTCTAAAAATTCCAAAGTCTGTCCTAAAGTTCAATACAAAATACTGTTGCAGTTTGAGTATAGTCCAAAATATTTTGTTAATAACTTGCAGAATACTAAACCAAATTGTGAGAACTTGGTGTCATTAGAAACTTAAGAAATAGAGAAACAATGTTTAGAAGAAGGTGATGCCTAAATACTTCATTTTCTTTGTCTTAATGGCCATTCAAAATGGACCCTAAAATCTGCTTTTAGAAAAAGTTGAAATGATCAATTGAGTTATGAACTTATATTCAATTTATTCTATTGAGGTGTAAACCTAAGTTCAAATTATGCTTATGTAAGTTTTTATATATGAATGATCATGTGATGAGAAAAAAGAAAAAATGCCCGGGATTGTCATTGAGCATGTATAGTACATTATATATATATGTGTGTGTGTGTGTGTGTGTGTGTGTGTGTGTGTGTGTGTGTGTGTGTGTGTGTGTGTGTGTGTGTGTGTGTGTGTCTAAATGCTGAAGTGGTCCAGTCACACTGGGGTCGGTCCTACCGGGTTCCGGGTATGGAAAAATACCGAAAACCTATTTTAGAAATATCGATGTAGTGATCTCATCAGGACATATCTTGATCTTATCAGGATCCATTTGGTTCTATTGTTCTCTATATAATGGAACTCTATTCAAAACCATTTTACAAATTATCCGAGTCACTCTTATGCGTGTGACCCATTAGGTTCTCGGTTATATTGGTCACTTAGATTAACACTTAATCTAAGCAAGTCATGAGCGGCGTTTAGCAACACATCATGACCCCCAATTGACCGGAAAGTAAGTAGTTTGACAAACGAACCCGTGCTCATCACGAACCATCTCACGAACCCTCCCATAGACAGTTGTTATGCAATTCGTCCTTTCACCATGCTATACTCCACTTGGTTATGAGTATGGGCAAAGTGTCAACTCTCACTAGATTGACTACGTCAAATCTAATCCAAGTGATATTAGTTCTCGTCATAGGACTCATTACTCTATATGTCAATGAAGACATTCTTCATGACACATCTACTCCCGTCAGAGATTTCCTAGTAATGACCCCGATAAGAGATTGTGGGTATCATATTTTGCTATCACAGAAGTGGTAAATCCTCTATTGACTACTCAATTATCTTCAAATATCTCAAGCTATACCCAATCACCACCCTATAAGCGACCTTTGTAAGGCAACAAGGAATGAAGTCAAAGCATATAATCAGTATCCAAGATATCCTTGAGTACCTCAAGTCGAAGGATACTTGCACCATTGCTATGATGAGATTATCACTGACATTATAATAGAACACCCATGTGATGATCTCATGGCAGGTCATCCAATGTACTTACTACCAC
>JANZLC010034636.1:0-18652 GCA_026413385.1 Erythroxylum gracilipes
AAGTTAGTGTGGTAATAATATAAAGTTATAATTCTCTTTATAATGAGTACATAAGTAAGAAATTGAATTGAGATTTCCACCTTATGTGAACCAAGCGCCCCCTTAGTTTATACTCTACAATATTCTACAGCTAGATTGAAGTTAGTGTGGTAATAATATAAAGTTATAATTCTCTTTATAATGAGTACATAAGTAAGAAATTGAATTGAGATTTCTAAATCTCATAATATTATTGTTATGTATTGATGTTATTTATATAATATTTTAATCAAAAGTAACTTAACTGGTAGTTATTAAATATAATATAAATTATATAAAAGTATTTGAGTGATCATTATAAGATTTATCTTAAAGTTATTGGGAAGAATGTTATGTTATTTTCAATGTTTTAAAAATCAGATCGGATAAATTGATTCAACTGAAAATAGTATAAACTAGCTGGTTGATCAGTTCAGTTTTATTTTACAACCTGTTTATATAAAAGTTGGTCGGTTTATTAATGAACCAGACAGTTTGTTAGTAAACCGGACGGTTTGTCACTGAACCAATAAGTTCTATATAATTTCAAAAATCAAAATTACTCAACCATTATTGCTTTACTCTTTACGCTTTACCTTCTTTTCTTCTCAATTCTCAATTTCTCACTGCTTCTTTTTTTGGCTAAAGCACAACAATTGCAAATTCAGAATTTTTAAGCTTTACTAATCTTATGTTCTCAGTTCTCAAATTCTTTGCAGAGTTATAAAGTTGATGGTTGGACAATGTTAAGTACCTCTCCTTCTCAGCACAGAAGTTGTGAAAGATGTGGAGAAACTGTTCTCTATTATATTAATTTATCACCTACTGGTCTTAGAGATTTTGTCAAGTAGGTTGCAGAAGTTCGAAGATAAGACGATGGGGAAATAATTTTAACTCGTTGGGCTCAGTAATGAGGTGGTGGATTTTGTCATTCTATAACGTGCGGAAGAGGGCTGGGCAGTGAATTTTGGAAGTGGACCGGGGTTGTTTGGGAAGAAAAAAAGTGTTGTTTTGTTAAAAAAAAAGAAGAAATGCATTAATAAAAAATAAAAGTTAAATCTCTTGTGTTTAGAAGATACCTTTTGAAATAAAAGGGGTGCAAACGTTTTTTTTATATTTTCTACGAGATATTTTAGGCGGATCTTAATTATGGGAAGATATTTTTAAGTCATTTACATCCAGATTAATCCTTACTTGAGTTGGGTAGATCTCTTGTAAGAGATAAAGCTCTGACCCTACGTTTTAAACGGCTACATACATGAGGGCGATTCGAACCTGTAATCTCACTTAAACCAGAAGAGTCCCTTATCAACTAACCTGTGTCTTGGAGTTGAGGTGTAAATTTTTTAAACATAAAGACAAAATGATAGTAATAACTAGAAAACGTTAGAACTAGTGTGTAACCAATTTATATATCGAACTCTTGAATGCTATCAAGAATTTGGGAGATGAGGATATCTATTCGTCTGGACTTGCGTTCAAACGGTGGTAATAACATTTGAAAAGCTTTGTTGTTAGGGAAGGGATGGGACGGAAGGGAGACAAGGCGTGGGAGATGGTAAAGGCTGGTCAGTATGGATACTTCTCTCGCTCGCTCACTCTCGGTTTAAGGATTCGTGGAATCATGAGTTTTAAGTTATTAGCTGTCTGCAATTACCTGGTCCGCAACTTAGTTATGGCCATATGTGAGCCATTTTAAAAGGATAAGTATCAGATTCATGGGACAAGATCCTCTGTCCAGTTTTATGGTGTCTTATTGTGTCCAGTGAATCTCAGCCATTAATTTATACGGGTCTCGCGTGTATTTATGTGGAGCCCACGCGGGGTTCCAATATGTTTTACTTTACTAGTTGGAGTATTTGCGAGAATTTTTTTTGTGTGATTGCAAATGAGGTCTTTTTTGTGTTGTTGTTAGCAATATTTTGTGTATCATTGATAAGTTTTTCTGTTCTGATTTAATAGTCTAAGTAGTGCATTTAATATGAGTATTGTTTGAAACATTGAGGGATAATAAACCCTTAGGATGTTATATAGGCTAGAAACCAATGATGCAGCACTGATGAGGCTTATTGGTGAAAAATTTCACGAGCTTAGGAGTCATAACGAGAACTTCCTTTCTCAATTCATATGGGTTAACAATGCCACGTACTATAGTGCTTGTTTAAAAACAAACTTTGGAAATCAACTTGTAGGTGATTAATGCAAACATAGTTATCTTGTTTTTGTATATTGTTGTTTGGAATATTGATAGAATGATTGATGGCTAGATGTATGAATTACATAAGTATTTACTGCATATCAAATGAGTTTGTATAATTATGGATGATATTGGCATAATAAACCCTTAGGATGGTATATAGGCTAGAAACCTGTGATGTAGCTCCTATGAGGCTTATTAGTGAAAATTTTCATGAGCTTAGGAGTCACAGCAAGAACTTGCTTTCTCGATTCATACGGTGTAATAATGCCACATACCATAGTGCTTGTTTAGAAACAAAGTGTAGGTGATTAATGCAAACATAGTTATCTTGTTTTTGTATATTGTTGTTTGGAATATTGTTGGAATGATTGATGGTCAGATGTAAGAATTACATAGGTATTTACTGCATGTTGAATGAGTTTGTATAATTATGGATGATTATTGGCATAATAAACTCCTAGGATGGTATATAGGCTGGAAACCTATAATGCAACTCCCATGAGGCTTATTGGTAAAAAATTCCATGAGCCTAGGAGTCACAATGAGAACTTGCTTTCTTGATTCATATGGTGTAACAATCCTACATACCATAGTGCTTGTTTAAAAACAAACTTTGGAAATCAACTTGTAGGTGATTAATGTAAACATGGTTATCTTGGTTTTGTATGTTGTTGTTTGGAATATTGTTAGAATGATTGATGGTTAGATGTATGAATTACATAAGTATTTACTGCATGTCGAATGAGTTTGTATAATTATGGATGATTATTGGTATAATAAACCCCTAGGATGGTATATTGGTTGGAAACCTATAATGCAGCTCCCATGAGGCTCATCGGTGAAAAATTCCACGAGCCAAGGAGTTACAACGAGAACTTGTTTTCTCAATTCACAGGCGTAAACAATGTCACGTACCATAGTGCTTGGTTGGCATATTGTTTTATTTAACCGATACTCACAAATGTTTAGTCTGTACAATTGTG
The DNA here is from genome assembly GCA_026413385.1 of Erythroxylum gracilipes. Taxonomy (NCBI): domain Eukaryota; kingdom Viridiplantae; phylum Streptophyta; class Magnoliopsida; order Malpighiales; family Erythroxylaceae; genus Erythroxylum; species Erythroxylum gracilipes. Next base: position 3,202 of record JANZLC010034636.1, read on the forward strand.
AACTCATATCATGGGAGGAGTTGGTTTCAATTTAAAGGGGAAATGGTCAAAGACCTATAAAAACTTAAATGATGTTCTGTAAAGTAAAGATTAAATGTTCTGTAAACTTAAGGGAAATAAAGGATACTAACAATGAAATCACTTTTTTAAATAATAGTTTTACAGAAATGATTAATTTTGATAGCTCTTGGATGTATAGACGATTAACACCCGATGGTTTCATTAACCCTGAGTTTGTTGAGGGAGTTGAGGCTTTTATTCACTATGCATGTTCTCAACCTACATATATGGATGGTTCAATGATCAAATGTCTATGTAAAAAGTGAAAACATAGTTGTCTTCTTCCTATTGATGAAGTGAATTTCCATTTGTTAAGAAAAGGGTTTGTTCCAAATTATTTTGAGTGGACACGATATGGGGACCAATTAATTTGTAGCACCTCAAAGGGTAATAAAGTAAACTCGTCAATAAATGTGGATGAGTTTGAAAGGGGGACTGGATTTATAACAAATAATATGGGTTTAATTGAAAATCCTTACACCTAAATGGTTTATGATGCAGCCAGTTATACCTTTTAGGAAAATATAGAAAATATTGAAGAAGAACCAAACCCACATGCAAAATAGTTTTTTGAAATACTAAAATCAGCTGACCAAGAATTATGGCTAAATTGTGAGAATATAACTCAATTATCTTCAATTGCTTGAATATTGAACATAAGTCTGAAGGGTATATTTTTGGTCAAATTTTGGATAAAATTCTTTCTTGGTATAAAAAATCATTGCCTCCTGATCATACAATGGTTGATAATTTCTACAATATGGAGAAATTTATTAGGGGTCTTAGTTTGCTAGTTGAAAAAATTAATTATTGCAATTTTGAATGTATGTTGTTTTGGGGAGATGATGTGGAATTACAGGAGTATAAATTTTATTGTCAATCTAGGTTTAAACCTAGAAAGCTTTCTATGAAACAGAAATTAGTACCCTAAAAGCAGATGTATTATTTCCAGTTAATTCTGAGACTTTAAAGACTATATGCCTCTGATGTTATTGCATCTCACATGAGATGACATAATGAACATAAACAGGAAAATGGAATAATGAGCCATCCATTGGATGAACTCGCATGGAAACATGTGAATAATACCCATTTTGAGTTTGCAGTTGAAAATCAAAATGTTAGGTTGGGACCGTCGACAGACAAATTCCAACCTTTTGGTCAATTCGACCAATAATATTCATCATGGCCAATCATAATTAATTTTCATAATTTGCCTCCATTGATGTGTATGAATGAGGCATATATGTTCTTGACGGTGATTATACTAGGGCTTATGAATCCAAAGCATAATTGATTTATTCCTACAATCATTAGTCTCTGAATTGTATCATCTTTGGGAATCTGGTATGGAGACATATGATGTGTCTCTTCAACAAAATTTTTTGTTAAGAGAAACTTTGATGTTAACTATTAGTAATTTCCTTGCGTATGCTATGTTGTCTAGATGGAGCATAGTAGAGAAATTGGCTTGTCCTTATTATCGCAATGATTCTGATGAGTTTTATCTTCCTAACGGAGCTAAAACATCTTAGTTTGATAACTAGAGAAAATTTCTTCCTCCAGGTCATCCATTTAGATGTAATAAATAAAAGTTTATTAAGAATAGGATGGTATAAGCACCTCGTCCCCCTTACAGAGGTGGTGAAGTGATATTGCAGGAGATTGATGAATTATTGTTGCTAAAAGTTACAGAACTTGAAGCTGAAGAAGTTAATAGAAGCATTAGTAAAAACTTTAGTTGGAGAAAATGAAGTATCTTTTGGGATTTGCCATATTGGAAAAGTAATTTGATATGTCATAATCTAGATGTGATGCATATTGAAAAAAATATTTTTGACAATTTGTTCAACACCATAATGAACATTGAAGGGAGGACAAAAGACAATGCAAAATCACGAGTTGGTTTGAAACTTTTTTGTAGAAGGAATGAGTTAGATAAAGATCTTCGCACTGGTAAATATCCAAAAGCATGTTACACTTTAGATAAAAAACAAAAGAAAATTTTGTGTGAATGGTTGAAAAGTCTAAAGTTTCCCGATGGTTATGTTTCGAACTTGGCAAGGTGTGTGGACTTGAGGAAGTACAAATTATTTAGGATGAAAAAGTCATGATTGTCATGTGTTTATGCAAAGGCTAATTCCAATTTCAATTCGATGAGTTGCTACCGCATAAGGTTTGGGAAGTTATAACATAATTAAGTTTGTTTTTCCAAAAGCTTAACATTATTTGAAATAAAGTTGGCTGAAATGGAAAAACTAGAAAGGAAAATTCTAGTTATCTTGTGCAAATTCGAAGGGATTTTCCCTCCAAGCTTCTTTGACTGTATAGAGCATCTACTCATACATTTAGCATATGAGGTTAAACTTGCTGGTCCGGTTCAATATCGATGGATGTATCCATTTGAGAGCTAATTATAGTTAATATTTAAATAAAAATTATAATATGTTTTATTCACAGAATTTACATAACCCTATTTGTAATATATAGGTATTTGCATCACTTGAAGAAAAAAGTAAAAAGCAAGGCTAGAGTTGAAGGTTCGATATGTAATGCTTATTTAATGGAGGAAGCAAGTACATTTTGTTCACATTATTTTAAGTAGCATGCACACAAGAGAAAGAAAAATTCCTCGTAATGACAATGGGGAAAGAAACAAGTGATGTTGATGGTAACTTATCCATTTTCACATATCCAGGATGAACATATAAATGTTCAATAAGAAGAATGTTAATAGTAGAAAAAATAGAGGCTGCCCATGGTTACATTTGACTAAATTATCAAGAGGTTTAACCTTTTGCATTGTCAGTTTAAGTTGATTTTGAAATAGATTATTTGAGTTTCCGAAGTTACTATTGTTCACAAATAAAATACATAATAATTCTTTTAGATTATACGAGAAATGGTTACGTGAGCTAATGCCCAAAACAACATAGGATGATATCAATAAAGAAGTTGAAAGACTTTTTCCTTGATGGTTTGAGAAATATGTAAGTTTCACTCCTAATAATTTAAATGATTGAATTATTAGGTCAAAATGATTAGATGACATTATAATATTTAATATGATAAATTGTTTTTTTTTTATGTAGGCCTCAGAAAATCCAATAGAGAACAAGTTCATATGTGATCTTATGAAAGGACCTTTGCGAACTGTTAAATCGTATTTGGTGTATTTTGTTAATGGATACAAATTTCATACAGAATTTCATGGTCATAGCATGGCAACAGTAAATAGTGGGGTTAACATATAGGGAGAATTGATGGATTACTATGGTAAAATTATTGAGATGCTTAAAATTGAGTACCAGACATTGCCAATAAAATGGAGTGTGATATTTAAGTGTGAATGCTTTGATCTAACTCTTAATGTTGGAACAATTTAGTAGAAATCAATTAACGAAGAAGACTTAGACAATTTGAACCTTTCGTGTTAGCGATGCAATTGATCTAGGTTTATTATGTCTCTTTTTCTAGCTTACGACGAGATAAATCAGATTGGTTGGCCATTTGTAAAGTAAAATCTAGAGGTGTTTTTGAATTACACAGAAAAGGAGAAAATAAGAGAATTGAAAGTGAAGCATTTTAGGTAAATGCATGTATAACATATGATTAGAATGAACCTTTGAACGATCCAAATAATGAATATGTTGACATTTCATCTGGAGAGGATGAGGAAGGTGAGAGATCTGAAGAAAAGCTTGAGTTTGATTATAATTCTTCAGAAAAAGAAGATGATGATGATTTTGATTTACATTTAAATGTTGATAGCGATTAATTTGTGTTTGTAATAGAATATTATATGAATAAATATATTATTGCATCAACAATATATTGTTATATATTGAATTTATATTGTTCTATTACTATAAAATTCAATAAAATGCCAATTTCAGGTTAAAAATATACCACCAAAGAGAAAACAGGATATGATGCAGCCAAGGTTTTAAGTTATAACCATTTGGAGAAGCCAGTGCATTTCCAAGTGAAGCATCACATACTGCAGATGCTATTGCACATCTAGATGAGGCATCACCTTTTGTACCTATTGCTATAACATCCAACAGCCCTGCTACACCATCTAGTAGCCTTACACCATCCAACACCCCTATATTGATAGAGATATCGGGGGTCCAGTAGCCCTGCTACGCCATCTAGGAGCCCTACACCATTGACCACCCTATATCGACAAAGATATCAGGGGTTAACGTTGTGGACGAAGGAGGTGACCTCCAGTCTAGGGCTAAGGGAGTTGATGGAAGAATGTACATCATAATTGTCAATAATTTGTAAGTAAAATCCCCACAATTTTGTAATAAATAATAACATCATAGGTTTATACTAAAGTTATAGGTCTTAATTTGAAAATAATCTAAAATAACTTATATATTAGGTTGGTTCCATCTGGAACGTGCTCAAGAAATATCTCATCCAAGTTTAAGTAGAGGATAGATCTTGAGGGTTATATATGGAAGAATGTCTCTCAACCGATAAACGATTTTTATTATTAGGAGTTTGAGGTACACAAAGTATATTCTTTAATCTTTTTTATTTTATCTAATTTTATACATTAATTAGCTAAATAATGTCATTTATAAGTACTTATTATATGTTTTCCTTTTTCTTCAAAAAGAATTTTTGGGATACAAATTTGATGCAGTAATTTATAATGTATGGGAGAGGTAAGCTCGTACATGTTATAAATACTTTCTTGCTTTGATACATAAGAATGGTGTATGACCATCTTATATATTTGAAGAAATATGGAGTCGTTGGCAGTAGTATTGGGCATCACCCAAGACAATATCCATTTCAGAGTGCAATTCTACCAACAAACATGGAGGACTAGACGGAGGGAGCCTTCCTGTAGACCTAGGGGATCTTTGACCCACCAGGAGCATGCACTTCAACTTATAAGTATCAAAACTTTACACTTATATTCTGATTTTTGTACTTTGATGTATGAAAATTGATTTATGAAATATAAAATGAAAATATATATGCATTATGGAGAATAATAATGTTATAAATGTTTGGTGTCACTAATGGTTGTGTTATTATTAAATTGTTTGTCTAACAGGGGATATATATCATAAAAATAGAGGAAATTTTGCCGAAATTTTTGTAAATTGTAGTTTACTTATAACAATTTATACTGATGTAGGAAAAGTCTATGGTCAGGAAGCCTATACTACTCTAGCTCTTTTTGCACACTCACACCAAGAAGCATGATGGTGTGACCTTCGTTAGCACTCGATGCAGACAAGTTCATGTATGTAAAATCTATACTTTAATATTAATTCTTGAAAAGTATCATTTATTAACATAAAAAATTATAATGATAGGACCAAATACAAGAAAGCATTGAGCAACAGTCTCAAAACTTTGAAATTGTTGATGAGAGTAAGGCATATCTTGATGTAGTGGGTGGTAGGGATCGTCGCGGAAGGATTTTTGGCTTTGGTTCATTTGTAAAAACATGTTATTTGTAATCCTCCACATCCACTACAACTAGATCTAATAGGCGGCCCACATCAAATACGAGAGTGCTCCAACTTGAGAGCACTGTAGAGAGGCTTACAACTTAGTTACAATAGTTAATAGAGTACATAGCCCAACTATGTAATGAGATAGATCAATTAAAGGGGAGGGACAATATCACATCGCAGCAGTCAGAGCATCCGTCTTCACCACTTGTATAAGTGAATGCATTTGATGTTTTTCTACACTTAAGTTTTTGTACAAATTATTAATTTACAGTTAATTATAATGATTACTTACATTTTAATTTTTTTATTATATCAACAATAAGGATAATGTTTACTTTATATCTATCAATCAATGTTATATTATTTACAAAAATTAAATATACAAAAAAATCATAAGATTATGAACAGAAAACACTGGTAGGAAGTGATAAATCGAAGCAGAAATTTATCAAAGTTAAATTTCCTGACAGAATTACAGTATTTCGTCGCTAATTAGTGATGGGACTATACCTTCTGTCAGTACATTACCAACGAAAAATAACATTCCATCTCTAATGAGCTACTACTTTCTTTTGTAGTGTAAAATAACTTTTAGTATTTGGAACCCTTTCACTTGTGGATCAAACGAGTTGAATTTTTTTTATGCCATCAACAAATTTTCCTTGTATATGCTTCTTTGAGCAAACAAAAAATATGATATAGAAATTCTATTGATTTCTTGATTTGACTTCAAATTCCATCCTAAAGGCTTGTAGGGTTTTTGACTAAATTTGTGAGTTAAGCCAAGTGACATCATTTATAGGGAGTCTCTCAAATATCAAACAATTTTTTACAAATAAGAATGGTCAGATCTAAAGATTACATTAAGATCTTTAAAATTTGAAATCTTTACTTTCCTGTTCGTTAAAAAAGATAATAAATCTTTTTAAATTTTCACCTTTTGTTATTCTTTTAGTATTTGACCGTTTCTACTCTATAAAAACTCCTCGTTAATTCTTCACTTTTTACCTTTTCTTTTTAATAGTCTTTTATCCTATTTTCTAACCTGTACACTCTCATCTTGTGACTTCTCCCAGCCATGTTTTTTCTTCCTCTTCAAAAAATTCTGTCAATAATATATGTTTCTAATTCTAACATTTTCTAGAAATCCTTATGATTTTTCTAATTCCATTTCTTTTTCAGGCTATTAAACTTGAAGTGGTCTTCATTCCATCTAAGCCCTTTTTTCCTTTTATAAGAATCATATTAAGAATTCTCATAGTTTAATTTTCCTTTCAACCTACTAACTCTAACATTCAAACTCTAATTTTCAGCATTATAAAAGACTTTTCTCAGTTCAACCACAAATATGGCCTGCCTCTTCCTATTGTGACTTCCCCACCTATTAATGCTTCTCATTCATCGCTCCCTTATTTGGGATAAGTGTGTTAAATTTCCCTTTAGAATTCGCTTTTCTTAGGCCCTAAATCCCTAAAGCCCTACTATAGGAATGTAAACCAAAGAGGTAAATGGGTGGACAACTTATAGCTATCATATCACTCGATCTGGAATAGGCGAAGCCTGTTGCAACTGATAGCCCTTTCCAAGAATTCTATAGAGTATCAACCTTGTTTATGATTTTAAAATTCTGGATTCCTTCATATAACTCCTTTACCATCCCTTTTAAACATCTTTTTATTTCTTTAAAAGACATTTTATTTTTATTTGAATTGCTTGTTATCAAAGAGGACTTTGTTTGCTTAATTAACAAGACTCCTCCTTAAATGTTCTTAATTAGTATCAATAAACAATTATGCTTCTTCAAGAACTCCTGTTGTAACACACCACTACCATAAAGCATAAGCCCGAACATCCACAAGATATTCGAGGACATACCTTATGAGAATGACATGTTAGCACAATCACGTTCACTTAAGGTGGCATCATACAAAATACAAGTATTCAAAAGATCATTTTTCCCATTTCATTCACAAACATAAACATTCATTCTGTTATTGCACTCATATTTCATATAAATATCTAATACACAACATTTGATAGCTCATTACTCTATTTAAAATGTACAACATGAAACGGGATGTTGGACCCAAAATGTTCTAACTAGACTCTTCAGAATCAAGCTGACCAGACCTTTGAGTCATTCTTGTTTCCACAAATTGACAATACTAGACTGCTACTAGATTATCTTAGAAGCTAGGTCCCCTCAGTACCTGAAAATCAACGTTGTAATTTTGATGAGTTTGCAAACTTAGTGGGTGAACCATCATCGATGTGCTCACTCAAGTCAGAAAACATCACAAGTATATATCCAAATTCACAAATATATCGAATTATTCATAATCAAATCCCAGATCTCATGTCATTTGGTTTTGTGTACCAAATCATAATATATACATCATATTTCAACAAGCACATTATAAATACAAACATTTCATATAATCATTTCAGAAAAATCCAATCATTCAATCCAATCATTCGTATCATCAACATGTATATATATGTATGTATGCATGTATGTATATGTATGTATGTATGTATGTATGTATGTATGTATGTATGTATGTATGTATGTATGTATGTATGTATGTATGTATGTATATGTGAATGCTTATGCGACTCTACTTTTATTTTTATTTTGTTGTGACTGAGCGCCTATTTAACTGTCCTGTACTCATTGTGAATACCGAGCTCATTTCATAACTATCTTATACCATTTGTGGATAACAGGCTCATTTCATAACTGTCATGTACCCATTGTGAATACCGGGCTTATTAACAAGTGAGCCTGTGGCTTTTGTGCACATTTCTTAAGCTTTAAGCTCTTTTTCACATGGTTCACTCAAGTCACAACTCCTTTATCTGATAAAGCATAATAGAGTAATGGAATGCAACAAATTACATATTATGCTATCAATACCTTTTATTCAAAGTGCACAGTCATTTATCATATGCATCGGATCTAAGTCTGGCATTCAGCACTTAGATGAGTACTCATTTCACTTTACATATACAAATTTGAAAAGCTTCCAATACAGTCCCAAATATCAAACTCCTCGGACCATTAAGTATAGCTATTGCCTTAATGATTCGATAATGTCTAGATGCTAATGATCAATTTGTGCCTCTATATCATGTAATACACACATATTTACACATTACTAAATTGTTTAATCGAATGAGTACTCAATCATACACATATATATATATTATATGTCCAATGTATGCTCAATTGACTTTCCCGGGTATGTATCCTTAATCACAAATCTTGATCATTCATTTATTATAGCCTATATACATCTAGTTTGCAATTAGGTTTATGCCTTAAGTAAATTTGATTATTCTCAATTCATCAATCATGCATTCATCAACCTTTTTCTAGCATTATATATTCACATAATTTTCCCAATTCTCATTCAGTCATACCTAGTTCATTGCTTATATCCTTTGGATCACAATTGTATTCATAAGAACATCCTTATTCCATTAACAACTCATACTTCCCAAATTCATATACATTGATATCAAACAATTCATTCCTTAATTTATAACCTCAATTAACAACTTAAACTTATCAAACAGTTAATCACTTAATTAAGCAACTTTCTAGGTACATTTCAAGCCCTAATCATGTCCTAATGCACCCAAGTAAAGCAACTTACCTTTATATGATTTAACCATCACACAAAACACATTTTTTTCACTTCAAAGCATTACCATGATCATAGGAAGGAACTAATGCAATTCCCACGATCATGGGATAGGTGAACCGAAAGTTCACCTTCATTTTCCTTAAGATTTTCTTCCAAATTTTAACACCTTCATCATAGTCCATCAATTATACCTCATTTATTCCTTAAATATAATTCAATTCCTTATCAATTCATTTCTAATTCCAATTCAAAATCATTCAAATGTTAACTCATAAACAATTTATCTTTTATGCATCAAAAACCAAATAGAAGCTTTCATTCATTTTGATAAATGTAACCGTAACTCTTTCCCATTTCAAGAACACTACACTAGCACCTTTCTTTATGCTAAATTCACCTTCAACATACTTCAATTCTCAATCTAATTAATCCTTTAAACAACCTATAACCTAGGGTTTCCATGTGTCAAAAATAAAAACAATTCGTCCATTAAATTTCAAGCACACTTCATCCTCAACCCCATGCAATTCATCTCAATTCATCCCTAATTAATCATCATGAATGTTATGCTCACATATGTCACAATAGGGCAATCAATCACTTACTTGTTTAGCTCAAATTTCCCTCAAGTAACGAGCTAACCAAGCCTTCTAAGCATTCCAGCATACACCAAGAACAAAATGGAAATAAAAAGGTTTCAATCACAAGATGGAGGTTGTAGAATTTTGGCAAAATTTATGGTTATGGAGATTGCGTGGGTGTGTTGATAGTGAGGCGGAAGAAGAAGAGAGCATGTGACCAAAAAAATGAAAGAAGATAGTCTTTCAACTGTGGGAATCGTGGGGTACAAATGTGTGGTGAGGGGTGAGACACATGGTGTGACACTTGTCAAGTGGAGAGCTATATAATGTGTCTTCTTCTTATGCTTCCAATCCTCACCTAATGTTTGGTCTATTGGTTATATAGTTTCCTAGGCCACTTGTCACTCATGTATTCAAGCCATTTGTCACTTATTCCTAATGCCACATGTCACCATTTCATAGGTCTAATCAACCTAAATTCCTATGTATCAATTTATCTTGCCCTTTTGACATTTTTCCTAAACTAGATGCACACATTATTCCATCAATCACTCAATTGCAACATCAAATTTCCAAATTACTAATTATAATTCATCAAAACAAAATTTAAGATATAATCAACACATAAGTACATCATAATCAGTTAAAACCTTTCATACCTTAGAATATATCAATTGAGTGCATATACTATCTTTACAATGACTCTAAATTATGATTCATGTATGTATGTGAATATGATGCATGCAAATGAAATGTACTTTATGTATTCTCATATGATATATGTTGGGACCCCGCCATCGCAAGTCAAGTGCCCAATGTCCTAAGGCACATCCGAATGCTCATCCTACAAGGGTGGTGTGCCCACACCAGTCAAACATCAAAAACAAACTCATTTCTCCTATTTTAGAATAGATTTTGGGAAACCTAAAACTGGAATTACAATTTGACTTCTTCAAAACATTTTCCCCATTGTCTTAAGTTTCTATTGACACCCAAATCATTCAATTTGGTTCAAAAATTAGAAAGTTATAGCCCAAAAATTTTTGGATTGTTATTAAACTGAAACAGTACACTATACTCAACTTCCATCCAAATATTGATAGTCTTAGAGACTGAATTAAAATTCAATTTCTTCAGATAATTTGTAGATCTCCATCTCTAGGGTATTTAAAAATAAGAATCATCTCATTTGGAGCTCTATAGATCAATATATCTTCAAAATACCGAAGTATGTTCAGTAAAATATCCAATTCATATTCTTCCAACTGATACCCTTATTTTGATTCAATCAATCTTTTTCAAATCAATATTAAAAGCTATAAATTTTTTTGTAAAGATAAATAAATTTGTTAGGAATCCATTAGTTCAAAAATTAGGTCATTTGGAGGTCAGATGACAAAGTTATGGCCAAAAGAGTGGAATATGTTCAAGTTTGGGGAGACCTACAGGTTGCGATCGTCGTGATCGTGCCTTGCGTGCGTAGTCGCGATGTCACGATCACGACTTACACGAAAATCCGCAGAGTCATGATCGCGACTTCCCTTTTCTTCTTTCTCTGACCTGTTTTGGTAAAAAGGACATAACTTTCACTAGAGATATCGAATTAAGGTTATTCAAAAACCATTTCGAAGAAGACTTCTAGATCTACAACTTTCATGAAAACTCCAAAAAGATATTTTGCCTCCAAAGGGGCCAAAATTTCCAATCAATGTAACTGTCCCGAATGTCCATCCTATACAGCATCACAAACTTCTAATGATCATATCTCTCAACTCCGATATCCAAAAATTTCATACTATATAGTGTGGGAAAGATAGAAAGTTCTAAGAAGACACCTTTATCTAATTCACCATAGATCAATACAGTTTTTCCCTTAAAGTCAGAACACATATTTTTACCTCTATGGAAAACATGGAAATGTAATGTACAGTTTGGAAATGTCATGGGCAAAACACAATCGTATGTCATTAACATCAAAAGATAAGAGTTTTTGCAAAGCTTTAATTGGCATTTCAAGCAATAATACATCAATATCTCAAAATACAAAAGATACATGAACAGTAATTTACTCAAAATGCAACTAAAGCCTAGTGTTTTCAAATCTATCTTAACGTACAAAAAGATGCGTAATTGGAGTGACGCCTTATCCCTTGGTTACTCGATCTCATACTCCTCACCTGGAGATAGGAAGGAAAGGGGGTAAGCTTAAAAGCTCGTAGGTAACAATTTTATAACAAAAAACAAGCAAAAACCCTTGAAATATTCATTTCCATAGTAAAATTCACATTTAGCTCCATACGACACATATTTCCTAAATTCACAACTTATCAAGAAAATCATAACTTCAAGAATAATGAACTCATCAAACTTATCACAAATCATAAATACATAAGCACATTGGAATGGTTTGGGTGGATCCATAAATAGAACGTACTACACATTTCCATATAATGGTCTTGTGTAACTATGAACAGAATGTACTATCGCAATCTTACTTAATGGTCTTGTGTAGCCGTGTACTTAGGGGTGTCCGTGAAGGAGCTCTATGCCACTAGCGGGTAGGTAAGAGAAGCCTGTTAAGTCAGAATGACTTTACGTTTAAATAATTTTGACGAAGACCAAATAATGAGACAAAAGAAATGAGACGAAAGAAATGAGACGAAAGAAATGAGACGGAAGAATATGAGACGGAAGACAAAATAAGACGAAAGATAAATATGAGACAGAAGCAAATATGAGACGGAAGAAAATATGAGACAGAAGTGAAAATGAGACAGAACAAAAATGAGATGGAAGCTAAAGCTGAAAATGAGACGGAAGACTCGATACCACATCGAATGATTACCAGTTTGAGTTGGTTACAAAACTCAACTGAATAACTGATTTTTAAAAGATCAAGAAACAAGAAGAAAGAAGCAGTAATCAAGAAACAGTTGAAGATGAAGGCTATAAATACAAGTCGGAGTCGAAGACTATAGAAGTTAGAGAAAAATTCAAAAGAGCTAGAGATTCAAAAGCTAGAAAATTTATTATGTGTGATAAACTTAGAGCTACTATTGTCTGTAACAAAGCTCGAAACATCTTTTAGTAGAAAGAACAAAAGCAGATAGCCTGCAGAGGCTAAGTGTGAAAAGAATACTTGCTGTAAGAGACCTGAAGAGGCTCGGAGAAAAGAATACTTGTATCCTTATGAAGTATAGTGAAATCTCAGAAAGGATTCTGAGGACTGGACGTAGCCCACGGTTTGGGGTGAACCAGTATAAATTTGCTGTGTCGATTCTCACTCTCAACTCTCAAACATTTATTCTTGCTGTTTTACACACGCACTTACGAATAAATTGCAATACTTCATAATACTAGTTTTCAATAGTTTTGAGAAAAAGCAAGTTTTTCAAGAAGTTCATATAAAAGGGGATTACCGAAAAAGAATACACAATTCAACCCCCCTTCTTGTGCATTTTGTACATTGAATATTAAGTCTATACTAACCTATGATTTACTTCAATTGGTATCAGAGCTTGGTGTCCAAGAACCACCGTAACAAAGTATGGATAAAGATCCATGGCGGAATGACACATATACATAGATGAAGGTGCCTCCGTTACTAGACCTCCTGCGTTCAATGGAGAAGACTATCATTACTAGAAAGATAGGATGTGTCTTTTCATCGAATCTACTCATATCGATCTTTGGGAGATAATAGAAAATGGGTCGTATATGCCGGTAGATGAAGAAAAAAATCCTATTCCACGTGTTAGATGATCTGTAGAACAAAAAGCAAGATTCCAGCTGAATTCGAAGGCCAACTTCTTTTTAAGTTGTGTCTTAAGAAGAAGTGAGTACGATAAAGTTCACAGATGCGACACTACGAAAGAGATGTGGGATATGCTATCTATCGCACACAAAGGTACAAATCAAGTAAAGGAGTCAAAGATAAGTATTCTTATACACCAGTATGAGTTGTTCAAGATGAAGGATGAAGAGTCTATCGATCAGATGTTTGGAAGATTTCAAACAATCATCAATGGACTTAAAGCTCTCAGTAGAACTTACGACAATCAAGATCACGTTAGAAAGATCTTAAGAAGTCTACCGAAGAGATGGAGACCAAAAGTCACAGCTGTACAAGAAGACAAGGATTTGAGCATGCTGAAGCTTGATGAATTGCTTGGATCCCTGAAGATACATGAATTTGAGTTCGATGCTGAAGACAAGCCCAGATGGGATAAATCGATAGCATTGAAGGCCGGACAGAAGAATCACAAGATTTCAAGGAAGAGGAGTTCATCGTCGAAAGCGCTGAAGATAGAGGAAGTCAAGAATGGTGATTCCAGTGAATCAGATTAAGATTTAAGCGATGAAGATGATGAGTTATCCTTTATCTCGAGGAAGATCAGACACATGTGGAAGAAAAAGGCTAAAGGAAATAGAGAGTCCTCCTTCAAAAAGAATAGCAAAGATGATAGGAAGAATGAGAAGACATCTGTCATATGCTACGAATGCAATAAACCGAGACATTACAAGTCCGAATGTCCATTGCTAAAAAGAAAGCCAAAGAAGAGTAGAGAAGGAAAGAAAAACATGATGGCAACCAGGGAAGATCTAGATTCGTCCGAATCAGATACTGACTCAAAGGCATCGGTACAAGCAAATATTTTCCTAGTAGCCAAAGAAGATAGTGATGAGGAGGTAACCTTAAAATTTAGTGAATTATAAGATGCATAATCAAAACTATTAGAAGATTCTCATGCAATTCTAAAGCAGTATAAGCTATTAAAGAAAAAGTATGTAGAAAGTTTGAAAAACACTCAAGAGTTAGAAAAAGAGAACGTCTGCTTAAAGAAGCAAGTAGACGAGATGAAGAAAAAGGGAGTTATAGATAGATCTGAAGAGATCAATCAACTGAAGCAAAGGATTAATAGTCTTTCGACTGATCTATCAACTTTTATAGATAGCACTAGAAAAATGAATGTCATGTTAGGAAAATACAAACATCCTAATGACAAAACTGGATTAGGGTTTGCTAAAAACCATATTCAGTAGGAAAAGAATTCTATTCCTTATCAAAAGAAATTTTATCAGCCACATTATCATCAGAAATTTCATAAGTTGCATCATCATCATACTATGAGATATGCTAGAACTAACCCCAAAGGACCCAAGAAAATCTGGGTACTTAAGAAACAAATAATATCTCCTACAGATATCCTTCCTTGGAAGAGGCAGCAAGCACCATTGGTACTTGGATAGTGGATGCTCGCGACACATGATGGGAAGAAGGTCTATGTTCCTAGATCCTCAGTATAAGAAGGGAGGATCGGTAACTTTTGGAGACAACCAGCAGGACAAGATAATTGGAATCGGTAAAATTGGTAAAGATTCCTTTACATGTATTGATAATGTGCTGCTAGTTGATGGTCTAAAACACAATTTGATTAATGTCAGTCAATTATATGATTCTGGTTTTGAAGTGTCTTTCAATCAAAATTCTTGTGAAGTCAAAAACAAGGATGGGTCTATATTCTTTTATTCCAAAAGATGAAATAATCTTTACAAAATCAATTTAGAAGATTTTCAAAATCAAAATATTTCTTGTTTTATATCAACTGAAGAAGAAAAACTGATTTGGCATAAAAAGCTAGGTCATGTCAGCTTTAAACATATTTCAAAG
>JANZLC010034670.1:0-18645 GCA_026413385.1 Erythroxylum gracilipes
AAACAAAACAGGAGAGTAGAAGAGTCGGCCAAGAGGAGAACACAGGTATAAGGTTTTTCTTTAGCCACTGTTATTTATGTAACTGACGGAATCAGCATAAAAAATCGCTTCTCGTATAAGCTAAAATTAGGGCTTTTCTAAAAAGCTCCAAATTTTAGCTTTTGGAAAAGCTATATTTCAGCTTTTAAAAAAGCTATTCTGTATCAAAAGCACTTTTAAAATTTGCAGCCAAACACCTAATTTTTCTTCACAATAGCTTTTGCTGTAGATAAAAGTACTTTTGGACCCTTCAAAAGCTGAACCAAACAGGAGCTAAACATATTTGGGTTAAAGTGGACTTAAGTTTGCTTAACAAGCTTAACAATAAATAGATCTCTGATTTATCTTATAACAATAGAAGGAAAAAATTATATTCTTAACGTGTACTTAATATTTTAATAAAAGATTTAATTTCATTCATCTCATCGAACTCAAATTGCGTATGGAATATCACACATATAAAACATACAATTTGACATGTATCCAATATCGAACATATAAATAAAGTATGCAACTTGTGCACTTATAATCAAATTATATGCACAAAATATTAAGCTTCGTTTCATTCTAATTATTGATCTTTATAATCCATAATAATATTTCCAACTTCTTGGAAAAATTAAATTATATTAAACTCTTCAATTCTTAAGTAAACTAATTTTCTACTCTAAATTGAAATTTAATTTAATTTGAAAATAATTTTCAAATCTAATTGGAAACTATTTCCAATTATTTTGACTCCTTTAATAAAATCTACTTGAAAATTTTTCAATAAATTGTACTTCTTACCTATTATAATTTAGAAAAATATTTTTTCAAAATTATATAAACAATACATTCTAATCCAATAAGAAAACTATTTTTAATCTAATTAGAAATTGAAATTAGAAAACAATTTTCTAAGATTAAAAGGGAACTATTTTCAAAATAAATAAAACATCTTTTTTATTTAATTAAGAAAGTTCTTTAAATTATTTATTTAGAGATTAATTTCTTAATTAATTATAAAATCTCTCTCTAATAAATTAGAAGAATATTTTAAAAATTAAAGAAATGTAATTTTCTTAATTAATAAAAAACAACACTTTTCAAAATTTAACCAAGAAAAAATATTGATTGACTTATTTCATGAGTGCATTAATTATGTAACATCGCAAGTGCACGATGTAGTTATAGCTAGTACTAGTAGGTACGAGTCGATCCCACGAAGATAGCGAGTACTAGTAGTTACCGTTATTCTATTATCTAATATACAAATGGATTATGGGTTTTTGAATCGAAGAAAGTAAAATTAAGGAAATAAAATAAATGTGCAGCATGATTAAAGGAGAGAATTATGAAAGCACCTAGTTAATTACTAATATCAAATAATTAGTACCTAGGTTTCAAACCCCTCTAATCCCTTAACTGATTAATCTTTTATTATGCAATGGTTTTGTTGATTTATTGGACCGTGGAGACTCTTATGGTATGCTAATAGTTGACCTTGAGTCTACTAACAACTAATCATAAGGTTTCTAATCAAATTACTCATGTTAAAGTTTATAGGATTGCGTTACCATTTTATGAGTCTTCTATTAAGTTTGACCCTAATCCAGAAGATTTATATCATCCTCTCTCTAGGATTGCAATCAACTCTTTCCAAAAACTGTAAATTTATTCATCAATAGGATTTTTCAATCTCTACGTATGAAATCAAATTTTGATTTAATATTTTGGACTATTAGAACATAAATAAAACAAGCTGTTGGATTGTAACAAGTCAACCAACCAATTGCATCAATAAAAGAGTTAACATATATTAGGGTATCAAATAGGGTTCATCTAACCTAAATACTAACGAAATACTTAGTTACACATTGGTAAATATGAAATCAAACATACATAAATAGAAAGACGAATTGAAAACAATGAATCATAATTCTAGATCTCCCTGATTGTCTTTTGTCGAGTATTCTTACGATGTTTGATCTTATATTCCAATGGATCTATCGATAAAATCTTTGCATTTTCTGCTCCTCTAGCTTACAATCACACCTGGAGTCACCTTTAAGAAGTTTAAAATGCCTCCTTTCGTCTCTTCCATTCATGTGCTTATCTATTGAATTCTAGGGTTTTGGTGCATCAGATTGTGTATATTCAACAATTTTGAATATCACGAATCTACCCAGCCTAGAAGATGTACGAGCATATGCAAGGCTATGCATCACTTTTGTTTATTGAATCTTCCTTTTATGCGGTGTTTTGGTCTAAATTCTTTTCCTTTAAATCTGTGAAGGTAATTGTACTTTGTGTATACACTTAGTGCGAATTAAGTACCAATTATATGACAAAAGTATAAAATATCAAGCAAAATACATCAAATATGGATGTAAAAATATAATTAAATATGCATATATCAAATATCCCCATACTTAAGCTTTTGCTTGTCCTCAAGCAAACATAATCAAGATTATAAATTTTACAACATCAATCCATCATCAATTTTAATCTGTCTATTCATACTAGACATCATCTTATTATATTGAATCAAATTAACATACAATTAGAGTCAAGCTATCCAAAAATTAACTTCCTAAGCAATATTAATAATAATCATATCAACAATCACATTGAAATCAAAAGTATATATCTGTACACCCTGATCAAGGTTTCACTTAATGGACTCAAGTGTTTAGGGTGAAAAGTATCAAAATTCTCAATCAATACATATTAGAACTCTTACCATAAGCTTGCAATAAAATCATATGTCCACCACTTATGTATAACCTAGAAGCAAAAATCCAAAGGTTCGTTTACAGGTTATAATGGGGATTAGGTACGATATGATTGGGATAATAACAAGGGTTAATTTGAAGGAAATTTACTAAAAAGAACATTACATGAAACTTATTCACAATACCTTTCATTGCAAAACTAATGGTACTATATACTTATTCTTTTCTTCTTTCTCTTTTTTATGTTTTTTTAAACAATAATTCGAGCATTTAGTACCACAATTAAAGAAATACCAGACCTTTCAAGAAATTCAAGTCTCAAACATGCAAATAATGTAAATAACATTTAGGGTTCACAACAATAAAAAGATATTTAAAGAAAAATAGGATAAACGTTAAGAATTTAGGTTAATAACAATGAAACTGGTAACTTTCAAAGAAATGTGTTATCATCTCAATGCTTCAAATTTAACAAATATGGTCTCAATATGCTTGATAACAACAATTTCTAGAATTATTCTACTATACATGATAGCACATATGAAAAAATAACAAGAGCTGCAAACTTTTTGAAATTTGCTCTTAGGCTCAAATGCTTACGAAAAAGAAAGGTATAATATGTGTAAATACTATGCAATATCATTCAACTTGAATATTTTAATGATTATTAAAAATATGACTTAGACATGTAATTTTATTTTAACCATTATCCTTTTCCATACCAATTAAATCAATATTAAATAATGAAACATACTATTGATGAACAAATTTCAATCAATTCAGAATATTAGTTAATAAAATTCCTAATCAAGATTACAGTAAGCTTGAAGAAATCAGTTAAAGATTCATTAAACTCATCCCCACACTTAAAGTTGTACATTATCCTCAATGTACACAATATAAGTATAGATAAAAGTGAGAGGATTTTTTGGTAATTTTTTTATTGTGACAATTTCCTAATTTAAGATCCATCCAATAGTGAACTACATTCTTACAAAATATAAAAGAAAAAAATAAAAATAAAAATAAAAATAAAAATAAAAATAAAAATAAAAATAACATACAATATCATGAATAAAATCCTATACTAAAACATAAAATAGAATCAAAATGAAATAAAACTAAAACTTATCCTAATTCATGGGTTGCATCATATAAAAAGCTTGTTTAACATAGTTAGCTTAATGCACCCTTTATATTGAACTCCATCCTAGATTAATAATGAGTGGCTTGCCTCCTCCCATTTCCTTGTGTAAAGGTTTTGTAGCCTATAAGTAAGCCAACTGTTGCAAAATAATAACATGGACATAATTTATCAAATTAAAAAATCTAATTGCAGGCATTAATGCCCATTTTAATGACAAATTGTTAATGAAAAAGAGAATAACAAAACTCAAAAAATCATCGATTGACTTGAACAATTTGTCTTCAGGAAGTGAGAACCCTTTATACTTAAGGTCACTACCAACACCTCATTAGTAGTTTCCTTACTTGGTTCTTGTACTAGCTCTTTCTTAACTACATTTATCCACTCTTCTTCTTCTTCTTCTTGGATAGAAGTTTCTGGCTTATCTTCTTTAATCATCTCCTGCCACTTCTTTACTTCCTCTTCTTGGATGGCGGCTTCTTCGGGAAGCTCTTCTTGGAATGTCTCTTCATCCATGAAGCCAACCTTCGTCTGCATTAATAGATTCAAATAGTATTATGTGTTATGCTTATGTTATTCAGGTGAAGAAACTCTTTCTTCAAATTCGGCAAGGTATTCCATTATTTTATTTATTATGCTTCATTTTTCTTCTTCTTATTCTTCTTCTGAAAGCTCGTTTCCATTCCTAAGGGGTTATTGCCATTCTAAGTTCTTTAGGAACTGTTTTAGTAAGACTAGGTAAACTCTCTTGTAGTTTGTTCTTGATTCCTTATGATTGATTCTTGAATGAAATCAACCATCATATCTTCCATACTTGGCTCGTTAACCAGAGGTGCTTGGTTCTGTAAATATTTAGCTGGAGAATCATCATTCCATCCATAGGCATAAGATTTACTCCATTCTAAATTATAGTTGTTCTTGTATAGTGCACCTTGAGGTTAGTTATATCTGCAAGGTCATTCCCATATATAAGTTGGTGCTCGAGACATTTATGATTGTAGTGATAACTCCCACCAATTTCGCGACACGACCTGGATATCAGTTGAGCTTTTAAAAACATATGAGAACACTCTCTCCCATATATGATGATATTAGAGATTTACAAAAACATATTTTGGCTCCAATAAAAGTATTGATTTCTCCATCCTTCCATTGTGACTTATGGCTATGACAATGAATTTTAAATCCTACAATAACCCACAAACTCAAGATCAAGTAGAGGATTTCAAGAGAATTAAATGAATAAACCAAAATTACAATAAAATAAAATAAAAAATAAATATAAAAGCTCAATTAAAATAAAAGAAAGTAGGAACAAAAATAAATCAGAATAAAATAAAATAAATAAAGAAAAATGGCTAGAGTAATAAAATAAAGGTTTTCTTAATATCACTGTTATCGACAACGACGCCAAAAACTTGATTTTGTGAGTGCATCAATTATGTAATGCCGCAAGTGCATGGTGTAGCAATAGCTAGTATTGGTAGTACAGGTTAATCCCATGAAGATAGGGAGTACTAGTAGTTACTATTATTTCATTATCTAATCTATGAATGGATTATGGGTTTTTTAATCGAAGAAAGTAAAACTGAGCAAATAAAATAAATGGGCAGTATGATTAAAGCAGAGAATTACGAAAACATTTAATTAATTACCGATATCAAATAATTAGTATCTAGGTTTCGAATTCCCCTTAAACCCTTAACAAATTGATCTTTTATTATGCAATTGTTTTGTTGATTTATTGGACTGTGGAGACTCCTATGGTATGCTAATAGCTAACCTTGAGTGTACTAACAACTAATCCTAAGGTTTCCAAATGAATTACTTAGGTTAAAGTTTATAGGATTGCATTACCGTTTTATAAGTCCCTTTATTATGTTTGACCCTAATTTAAAAGATTTGTGTCATCCCATCTCTAGGATTGCAATCAACTATTTCCAATTACTATAGATCTATTCATCAATAGGATTTCTTAATCTCGACATAGGAAATTAGATTGTATTTTAATATTTTAGACTACTGAGACATAAATAAAACAAGTAATTGGATCACAACAAATCAATCAACCAATTACATCAATAAAAGAGTCAACACATGTTATGGTATCAAAATAGGGTTCATCTAACCTAAATACTAACAAAATTTTTAGTTACACATTGGTGAATACAAAATCAAACATACATAACTAGAAGGACAAATTGAAAAAAAAAACAAAATCATAATTCTGAATCTCTCTGATTGTCTTCTATCGAGTATTCCTGCAATGTAAAGATCTGATCTTATATTACGATGGATCTGACAATAAAATCTTCACATTTCCCGCTCCTCTGGCTTACAATCGCACCTCGAGTTGCCTTTGAGGAGTTTAGAACATCTTCTTTTATCTCTTCTATTCACCTGCTTATATATTGAATTCTAGGGTTTTGGTCGATGCACGGTCTAGTGCACGACCATGCATCAGATTGTGCATAACCAAAAATTTTGAATATCGCAAATTTGTATACCCTGGAAGATGTGCATAGGAAAATGCATGACCGCGCATAACTTTTATTTGTCGAATCTTCAATTTATGTCAGTTTTCGTCCAAATTCTTCTCCTTTAAATATGTGAAGGCAATTATACTATGTGTACACACTTAGGACGAATTAAGTACCAAATATACAACAAAAGTATAAAATATCAATCAAAATACATCAAATACAAGTGTAAAAATATCGTCAAATATGTACCTATCAAATACTTTTTCTAATAAATCAAGAAACTTATTATTCATAAAGAAAGAAATAATTTATAAGCAAATTGAATAATAATTCCCTAAACAAATACAATCATAAATTTATTTCATCTCAACGAAATTAGAATAAATACATTTAATTAAGAAGTACCTTTCTTAATTACTTAAGAAAATAATTTTCTTAATTTTAAGGAATCTAATTAATTAATTTCAATGAAATTAAAATTAATTAATTCTAATTTTAGAAACTATTTTTCTAAAATTAAACTAAGAATCAATATAATTATTAATCTAATCATGTTAAGATAAATAATTACTTTAATTTTGGAATTGAATTGTTTTAGATTTTAAAACAATTTAAAAATATGTTTGGAATATATTTAGCAATACTTTATTCCAAACTAAAAATTGGATTACTTTAATCCAATAGCCAATTAAGCTTTATTCAAATACTAGAATAAGTATATCTTTGTACCCAAACATGCTTTGTTCTAGCCTTAGGATACATTATCCTTGTTGCCAAACATCCCTTATTCTAGTCATAGAATAAGCCTATTCCAAACCTAGGATAGATTGTACATGTTACCAAACACTACTTATTCCACTCCTAGAATAAGCCTAACCTTAAATCCAAACAACCTCTTTATTAACCCAGTTTACAAACACCTATCTTCTTTACTTTTCAAAAACCCTAATATCATAACACAAAATACCTTAGTAGTTCTTCTTGTGCCGCCACCAGCCAATCCTTGCCAGATTCCACACCTTCGCAACTACTAGACCCATCGTATAGAGCCCCTCAGTTGCTAACAGCGTAACAGTTGCTCCACTGCCAACTCCGGCTACCGCTGATAGTGGCCTTTCCTCATGCTACCACTTTCTTCTCCTTGCCATCCACTCATGCTTGCGTCTTCTAACAACGTCCCCAAAACTATTTCTAGATATTCTTTTGCATTTTTTGCTAGCAAATTATGTCCTACCATAATTCAACCATGTATGTACTTTTCACTAGTGTTCAGTCATACACTGGTCTTCGAATGTTTGCATCATAGGTGAAAACCCCCAAGCTAGATGCAACTAGGCAATAGCAATCAAGTGTTCATATCATATTGCCATGACCCCAACCTTAGACTGTGACCAATGTTAAAGGAGCAGTAAACTTAAGATTTAATGGAACCTTAACAAACCTAAAATATTGTCAAATCCCTATATCCATAATAAAGATGAAATTTAAAAAAGATGAAACTCATAATTGTAATAATCAAACAGTTTTAACAATATACAATCCTCAATTCGCTACAACATTGAGATAGTTAATACAAAGGAAATCCAACATATACAAGACTATGTGACTTTAGAGTTAGAGGTCACAAACAAACATACTTCAAATTGCTGGAGAGGAAGAAGATCGACGAAGTACCCTGTTAAAAGAGATCTGAAAAGAAGATATTGAAAAATAGTTGAGAGGAGTCAGACCTCGTTGAGTGAATTAATACTATGGTTATGTTATACACTCCTAAGGATTTCAAATGATATATATATATGTATATATTTATAATGTATTACATCCACAAATGCAATTTCATAACATTATGATTTTGTTCGTAAACATGAAAGCATTTCCCATATCAATATCGTGTTACATAATCATCACAATCACAAATCACAAATAATAGTGGAGGACTGACAAATGAGCCTATAACATACCCCTTACAAATAGATTATAGCCATAGGGGCCCTCTTGTTCCACATGGATCACTTGGTCCAAACGTAGACTGTCTGAGAACCACATTCAACTGAACTGCCATAACCTCACTAAGTCATTATTGTTGTCCGAGAGCAAGCTCGACCGAACCACCCCAACGGTGTCGTATCTCAATCAATGGATTGACTACTAACCCAAATCTATCTTAACCAGTTGACTCATTGTGCGTACAGCCGAGTGAAGCCCCTCAGGTAACTCATACCACAACAATCTTCTAAATCATCACATATCAATACAAGCATAACATTTTATAACAAAAATGTATAAATGTGTCAATCCATATGTATATGTATCATGTGTGCATATGATAATGATGGTGATTCCCATGATGATTATGAGAATGAATTATAATGCATGTTCATAACCATGAATATTAACTCATAGGTAGAATACTCTCCTTTGCGTGAAACCTAGTGTCTTGAAGTGGAGGGTTTTGCTCCTAATTAGTCTATAGAAAGAAAAGTAGGAATGACCATTAGGATTTAAAACCTAAACCAAATTTAGACACCCTAAGAATAAGACCATGACTCATTATTAAGAAGCATTATTTTCGATTTAAAAACGATGATGCCACATTTTACTAGGAGTCTACTGAAAATTTGATAAAGTTTACTTTGTAAAACGGTTATCCCCTTTCCGAAAGAAGGGTCATTCTTGCAATGAAAGACACTTCTATAACCATCGATAACCACAACTCAATTTGGGCCTCTAAACTACATGTCCATGCCTAATTAAGTCCACATTTAGATCGCAAAAATTCATAATAAGTCTAATCATAATTCAAGTATACCAATTTCTAACCAATATACCCTTATTTATACTCAGTACATCCAGATAATCTCAATTCTAATCAACAACGGCTCAATTTAATCAAATTCACACATTTCTATCAACAACGACTCAATTTAATCAAATTCACACATTTCTATAAGATATAACCCTTTTTAAATTTTTTCTCACAATTTCAATTTTTTGCTTTTATGAAAATTGATCTACATAATATTTGGGAATTTTTAAAATTACTTTTGACCATTTCTGTGCTGGTCAAAAAATCACACGTCACCGAAGCGTGAGGTACGCGTGTTGGCACCAGAGGGGCGATGACCTTCACCACCCACCTAAAAATGACAAGCTCACCTCTAGGAATCCAATGGCACTTGTATCGTGTCGAAACTCCTCCTATTTTGCAAGAATCGGAGGATTAAAGCTCATAGGTGACCCATTTCCGTTCACCAGTAAAATGGGCCAATTGTTATCGAGTTTTGCTCCTTTCCTATGTTTTTAGGGATGTTAGACACAATGGTGGTGATAGTTTTGCCAAAAAAGGTTTAAAGATAAGAGATCGATGACTTACCTAAATGAATACAAATTTCCAGTTGTGATTTCTCCAAATTTAGGTCATCTTTGAAGAAATAAGTTTAGTGATTTCCTAGAATGTCCCAAGAGCTTTTCGTAAAGCCCTAGATCGCCAGAAATGGTTGTCGGATGGTGAAGGTGTGAGTGTCAGAAGTTTAGAGTGAATAGTAACCTATAAGGAAAAGGGTTTAAGAGAGAAATGAACTTGAGTTTTCTCTCACGTACAGTTATCCATCGTATGATTACTCCATAACACTTTCACCATTGGTATCTCTCTTGATCTCAGTTGAGGACTATGACAATCTACTATGGCAACAAGTTGTTCTTCATATGTCAAATTGTCATCAATGTCCATATTACATGACTGAAGGATATGAGAAGGATTTGAAATATACTTTCTCAACATCGACACATGAAATATAGGATGAACTATAGACAAGTTAGGCAGTAACACTCACCTATATGACACTTCACCCACTTTAGATTTAATCTCAAATGGACCAATATATCTTGGAGCTAGTTTACCTTTCTTACCAAATCTCATCACTCCTTTCATTGGTGATATATTAAAAAATGCTATGTCACCTACTAAGAATCTCACATCTTTCCTTTTTGGATCCGCCAAACTTTTTTGTCTACTAAAAGCTATTTTCAATCTTTGTTGAATAACAGGGATCCTTTCGGAAGGGACTTGTACTAACTCAGGTTCTATTAATTGTCGTTCACCAATTTCCTAACATAGAGGTGATCTGTATTTTCTTCCATTCAAAGCTTCATAAGGAGCCATTTCAATACTAGCATGATGACTATTGTTATAAGTAAATTCAATCAATGGCAAATGCAAATCCCAATGCTACCAAAATCAATAACGCATATCTTAAGCATATTCTATAAAGTCTAAATAGTTTTCTCAGACTGGAAATCTGTCTGAGGATGAAAAGCAGTGCTGAAGTCCAATCTTGTACCCAAAGCTTTT
Source organism: Erythroxylum gracilipes (assembly GCA_026413385.1). Classification (NCBI taxonomy): domain Eukaryota; kingdom Viridiplantae; phylum Streptophyta; class Magnoliopsida; order Malpighiales; family Erythroxylaceae; genus Erythroxylum; species Erythroxylum gracilipes. The sequence goes on from JANZLC010034670.1 coordinate 10,738, forward strand.
TGTAACTATCGCTAGAAAACTAATGTAAAGTTGGAATCCCTATTGGAGACTATAAATAGTGGTACCTTATGTAAACACACAATTTTATTGACATATAACCTGGATAACTGATCAGTAGAATATGTCTTTTTAATAGGTAAGAAGTGTGTAGAATTTATTAGTCTATCCACAATCACCCATATAGCATTATATCCAGTATTATTACGAGGCAATCTAGTTATAGAATCTAAAGTAATCATATCCCATTTCCACTCAATAATGAGGAGTTGTAGTAATAGTCCAAAAGGTCTTTGGTGCTTAAACTTTACTTGCTGACATGTTTAGCACCTAGACACAAATTTCTCAGTATCCTTTTTCATTCCATTCCACTAATATGTGCCTTTAAGATCACGATACATCTTGGTGGAACTTGGATGAACACTATAAGTTGCAAAGTGTACCTCCTCCATACTTTCCTTTCTTAGGTCATCAACATCTAGTCCACATACTTTAGTTCCATCCTCATAATACTATCACCATCCACAATAAAATCCTTAGCTCGATTTTCTTGAATCTCCACAACTATGTTACATAAATGAAGGTCTTTGGAATGAGCAACCTTGAATCTCTCTAAAAATATTGATCCAACCTTGAATTGTGCTATCAAACATCTTGATCTTGATATCTTACATTGCAATCCTTAGTCAACTAACTCGTGCATCTCTTTTAATTAAGGTTCTTCTTATAGATTTGATGTGAGAAAGACTACCAGATGATTTTTTTGCTTAGAGCATCAGCTACTACATTAGCTTTTCCTAGGTGATACAAAATAGAACAGTTATAATCTTTCAAAAGCTCCATCCATCTTCGTTGTCTCAGGTTTAGATCCCTTTGCTGAAAAATGTATTTCAAACTTTTATAATCAGAACAGATCCCACAAGTTTCACTATACAAATAATGTCTCCAAATCTTAAGTGCAAACACCATAGCTGCCATTTCCAAGCCATGAGTAGGATAGTTCTATTTATGCTTCTTTAGTTGTCAGGAAGCATAAGCCACTACTCATCCGTGCTGCATAAGCATACAACCCAAACTAACCCTAAAAGCATCACAATACGTTGTAAATCCATCATACCCTGAAAGTAAGGTCAAAATTGGAGCTGATGTTAACCTGTCCTTAAGCTATTGGAAACTATCCTCACACGCCTCTAGCCAAACAAATTTAGCATTCTTCTTAGTTAACTTAGTAAAAGGTGCATCTATTTAAGAGAAATCTTGAACAAATCTTTGATAATAAACCATTAAACCTAAAAAACTCCGAACCTCAATAATTGTAGTAGGTCTTCACCATTTTGTGAAAGCTTCAGTTTTCTTAGGATCCAGTTGGATTCCATATTTAGATACCATGTGTCCCAAGAAGACTACATGATCCATCCAAAATTCACAATTAGAAAATTTAGCATACAATTGATGCTCCCTTAAAGTTTGCAAAACCATTCTCAAATGTGCCGCATGTTCTTCTTCACTCTTAGAATATACCAAAATGTCATCAATGAATACAATGACAATCCTATCCAGAAAAAATCTAAACACCCTATTCATCAAAACCATAAAGGTCGCAGAAGCATTAGTCAACCCAAAGGACATCACCAAAAATTCATAATGATTGTGACTAAAATAAAAAGTAGTTTTTGGAATATCTTCTCCTCAATTATGATAACCAGACCTCAAATCAATCTTTGAGAAACATCCGGCCCTTTGAAGTTGGTTAAACAAGTCATCAATTCTTAGAAGTGGATACTTATTTTTTATCGTCACTTTATTTAATTCCTTGTAATCAATACAAAGTCGGAGGTTACCATCCTTCTTCTTTAGAAATAATACTGGTGCACCCTATGGAGAAGGTCTAATAAATCCCCTATCTAATAATTATTATATTTGCTCCTTAACCTCCTTTAACTCTGCGAGAGCCATCCTATAAGGTGGAATCTAGATAGGAGTTGTACCTGACACTACATCAATGCAGAATTCAATCTCCTTCTCTGGTGGCAAACCTGGCAACTCTTCAAGAAACACGTCAAAAAATTCAATACTATTGAGATATCATCAACTGAGCCTCTCTCTGTTAAAGTATCCCACACTAAGGCCAAATGCCCTTGACAACCTCATCGAAACATCTTTGCAGCAGTAATGACAGATATAAAGTTTCGAGAAACCTCCCCTTTATCACCTCCAAACCAGAATTCATCATCATCAAGAATCCTAAAAATCACCAACTTCTCCCAATAATCTGAGGTAGAAAAATGTTGTGACAACCAATCTATACCTAAAATCACATCAAAACCCATCACATCCAACAATACTAAATTAGCTATTAATTCTCTACCTTTGATCAACACCAGAAAAGAAGGGAAAATAATTTTTGTATTAAGTGATTCACCGAGAGGGGTGGCTACTGATAAAGGAGTTACTAATCTAGTTGCTTGCCAACCAATCCCTGACACAAACATAGGGGATATAAATAAAATGGGTAGCACCTAGGTCAAATAAAACTCTAACATCAGCATAACAAATAGATACAGTACATGCTACAACTGCAATGGAGGTCTGAGCATCTTGTGGGGTGACAGTGAACATCTGAGCCTGTTCTCCTCCTGATTTTTGAGAGGTTGAAGTCTGCCCAGAATTTCTAGTACCAGACCTACCCCTAGTTTAAAATCTACTCCAAACCTACGTCCTGATCCACGGCCCTGCTGGCCCACAGTCTGAGATTTAGTTCGATACTGTACATAATGTTAAGGTTGAACCTGATGTACTAGCTGGACCACGCTAGCAGAGGAAACTTGAGAAAATTGTCTTTGACATCCAAAATTAGGGCATTCTCTAGCAAAATACCCAATCTGACCACATCGAAAGAAAGCACTCGGAGTAATATGACAAGGTTCTTAATGGAATCTACCACAATTTTGACAAGTAGTATTTCCAGAGTGAGAACTACTATATCCAAAGCTTTGCCCACTGTGACTACTATTGCTACCCACTCTAAGTAGAAATCTAGTTGCTCTTGTTAGATCCCTACAATTATGTCTATTGTTCTAATGCCCATATAGACCATAACCTCATCAAGACTGTCCATGTTTCTCTCCATTTACACCTATCTGTAGCATCAACAATGGAGAACTATAACTTTCAACCCTAAACCACTAATCTGGTAAGGATCAAGAATGGTGTCCTATATAATGTGTCACCTCTCCATCTCTTTAGCCTCATCTACGATACCCTCCAAGTCTGACCCTTTCAATGAAGTCCTACATATACGGGACCTAAACGGCTAATGTAAAGTCCCACTATCCATCTCCAATTAGTCATATCCTCTGCATATCTCATCAGTCGATAAAACTCGATAGTATACTCCACAATTGACCTATCACCTCTCCTAAGGTGTAACAATTGCCACCTATAAGCATCTCTCTATGGTGGTGGACAAAATCATCTCATGAATCTCTGTTTAAACTCCTCTAAAGACAAGGTACTCATAATTGGCTGAATAACTTGGATAAACCAATCCAATGCAGCCACCATAACTGATAATTCAACAATGTGAATCCTTTCTGAATCTATATAGGCCATTCTAGTCCAAGGCTCGATACCATTGAGAAAGTCCATGGAGTCCCCTATACCATCACAAGTAATCATACCAATCCTGGCATAATGCATGACATCGTTTGCATTTGTTATACCCTGGCCTCTATTTTGAGCTATCTGCTACACTAAAGGGATGGTCTAATTCAGAGCAACTATAGTATTTTGTAACCCTGTAATACCCACTATTAGAGTAACAACATCTACACCTTGCCTGCCTGGGTGGTGATGGAGCCATAACCTCTTCAAAAATTGATTCTCTATCCGCTCCTTCTTCGACCTCATGAGTTTGGGCTGAAGTTTTTTTCCTCCTTATGATCAAAGAATAAGAGAGCCTTTAGATATAATAAAATTCATAATTGTACTATGAAAGGATGTAAGTAAAGACAATGATTTTAAACAAACATGATCCTAATGTCGCAGTAGTTCAAAGAGAAATTTGACTCAATTATAATGAACCTGGCAAAAGCTCTGATACTGACTTTGTCACGACCCCAACCTTAGACCATGAATGGTGCTAAAGGAGCAGTAAACTTAAGGTTTACTAGCCCTTAACATGCCTAAAATACTATCAAATCTCTATATCCATAATAAAAATGAAATTTCAAAATGATCAAACTTATAATTGTAATAATAAAATAGTTCTAACAATATACAATCCTCAATTTGCTACAACATTGAGATAGTTAACACAAGGGAAACCTAACAGATACAAGACTACTGTGGCTCTAGAGTCAAAAGTCACAAACATACGTCAAATCGCCAGAGAGGAAAAAGACCGACGAAATACCTGTTGTGTTGAATTTTGTTTGATTTTACTTGTTTTCATATGTTGAAATTGGTTGCGATTTAATTCAAATTTGATATGAATTGAGTAAAGTCAGTGTGGATGTTATATGAATCTTAATTGGATTAATTTGTGAATATGGCATGAACTTAAACAAGAAGAACTGTGCATGAAAATGAACATTATATAGTTGAATATATTGACCAGGTCACGGTGGTGCAAGTTACCTCACAATCGTGAATTACATGCACGGTCATGCATGTGTGAGTCACGACTGTGACTTAACAGTCGTGCATATGTAAGTTATGACCGTGACCTACACACCCCTTCATTTCCTTCATTTTTTCTTATTGTTTACGTGGCAGTTGCAGAGATGGAGGGCACTAAACCTTAGACTTAGGAGCATACTACAAATAAAAGAAGAGGGTGGCGGCGAAGGGGATATCTTTCATTCACTCTTCATTCCACACATCACAGACACACTCATTCGGCTGGGACAAAAAGGAGAGATAGAGAGGGAGGTGAAAAAACAAAGCTTCTGCGGAGAGAAGAAAGAAGAGAAACAGAGGAGGAAGAGAGATAAGTAGCAGAGAAAGTGAGCTCGAACTAGAGGCAGAAGGCAAGAGTCAACGTCAGAGAGGTGGAGTTTGACTGGATATCCACCGCCAGCTTCATCATTTAAGAGCCCATTCATTTGTTTATGCCTTTTCATCTTTGCTACTGTGCTGCGAAACATTTTTGTTGAACTCCTTGATATTTTATATGCTGAACCTATTTTCTTTATTAAAGATTGATAGTTCATTTGGTATTCACTGTTTTATTGCTCTAATACTTTTGTTATTATTGAACATGGGACTGAAGTGTATGAAAATAATGAACTGTGTTTATTCTATGATGGGCTGATATCTTTTCTTGAGGATTAATGTAGCTATTTTAGTCAAATATGCATGATTGAGGGGTTGTTGTGTTGTCTTATGTTTGCTATAGTTTCTGATCAGAATGGATGTAATAGTATGACTAAACTTTGCATTATTTTAGTAATAAACTAAGGACTGACAGGAGAAGTTTAATATGGAACTAGAAACTATAGACGCCTAGGTTAAGAATTAGAAATTTATTAACTTAAGTGGTACTTAGTAGTTAGGTTTTTATAATTAATTCAGATAATAACTTGTCGAATACGAAAGCTAGATTTAGTTTATTATTTGAGTTGATCTTAGGGCCAAACTGTTAATTTCGATAAGACATTTGTCCAATCATTGCCCCTAATTATGCATAAAAGATTAAATTAGTGAAATTAATTCTCAAGATTTTTTCCACTTCTATTTTTACTCGTTTTTGCTTCCGTTCGATTTAGTTTACTTTTTAGTTCAATTGTGAGATTTGCTTTAAAGTCTTTTACTCAACAATTTGAGATAAAGTGTTTAGGATTGCATTGTTTTATTTTTAATTCAAAATTAATTTTAGTTAATCAATTTCACCTCCATGAGAGACGATCCTGGGTAATCACTACAACTACCTCGTATACTTGGGAGTAAAATAGCCTAGGTCTTTTTAGAACTTTTTGGGCACAACAATATATACTAAACTCTTTTACTCTTCAAACTCATCACAACAATACAAAATGTGTCTATAATCTCCTCTACGTGCTCTCCTATATACTGTTAGAAGTCACTATCAAAGTTCAATTTATTTGTCTAGAGCAAGAAGGCAACCTAAATGATGATGTTTTATAAGCTTTAAAACCAAAATGATGTTGTTTCTTATTGTTCATAGATAAAAGTCCAGTTAGCATCTTTCACCATGTGTTGTCCTTCCATTGGTCAAGTCATCATCATATGATATCCAATAAACTACCACGTTATTATCTTAGTTATTAGATTTACCACATTACCATATATTTTAGCTGTCACATAATCTCTTTGGTCCTAAGTTTGTTGCGTCACATAATATCATCACCTGAGTTCTGCATTAGCCATATCTTCAAATATTCGATTCAAATCTATTGACTAGCACTTTGACTGATTTGTTCTATTATTTTTCTTAAAAGATTTTCTTTTCACTCAAACCAATCCAAAAAATTTTGAGTGCCGTTAACTCAACTTTGGAGTCAAATTGGCCAAATGCTACTTCTACAGATAATTTTTCTCTTACTTCTTATATTGTTCTATTAATTTACTGGTAGTTGATTATATTGTTTATACATTATGAATGCTTCTAAATTTCTCTAATAAATTCCCAAACCAATATATCTAATTATGATTTGTGGGTTAAAGACATAAGTAGTTTTTAAAAAGAAGGCTTTTATAGATTATGTGAATGGTGAGGTAACTAAATCTACTAAAAAGATGAATGAAGATGAAGATGCATTCATTCAACACTTATTAATATGGGATGACATGAATCATTTGATTTTGATATGGTTCCGTAGCACCTGTGTCAAAGTTATAAAGTTTGGCTTTTGTACATTTGGCATTGCTAATGAGGTATGAATTTTTTCAAAAAATCGATATTCTTTATAATGATACAAACCAATTTTAATTGTATCAATGTTTATACCAGATGTAACAATAACTTAGTCAAACTATTCATAATTGTGTATCTGAATTACAAAAACTTTATAACTAACTGGCACTAGGAGATTATATATGGCCTAATTATGAAGCTTTCACTATTTATGCTAAGCTTTGAGATTGCAAGAATGTATAACATTTATTGATGACACTCAAAGATAAGCTTGAGTCTTTCTATAATTCTCTTTTTCATCGAGGTTTTATGCCTAATCTTGATATTGTAATCAAAAAATTAATCATAAAAGAGATCTGCCTAAATGCCTTATGCATTAAAAAGTCTACACCATCCACTGATGTTATTCTTGTCACTAAACCTCATCCTATCATATTTCTACCCTTAAAACTCAGTTAAGAAGTCTTAAAAGATGTTTTGAAACTACTGAAAAGGAGTGTTTATCACATATCTAAATGCAGAAAATGACCTAACTAAACTTTTAAGCAAGGTAACTACTCCAATTCCTCTTAGACTTAACCTAATACTATTGGAGTTGTTGCTACTGAGGGTTTACTATTGAGCACATATCCTAAATTCTCATTGAAAGATCTTCATGCTCTTTTATAACAACTTCAATATGATTTTGATACTTTTTGATCTCATATCTTGTTTGTTACATTAGGTACTTCTTGTTTATAGTACTCTTATTCTGCCTGTTGCAACCATATGACCTTTAACTCCTCTATATTTGACTTCTTCAAAAATATTTTAAATTTACATATTGTTCATAATGTTGATAATTACATTATACATGTTCAAAGTGTTGCCTAATACCTTTCTTATTTCTAATTTTTTTTAAATATCATCTTTATTAGTCAATTATGTAAACTTGATGTTAAATTATTTTTTTGAGTGACGAATATACTATGTCGAATCCATAGAAAGATGAAATTCTTGGGATAAGGCGTAAGATTGGATGAATATTTAAACTT
>JANZLC010034760.1:0-18597 GCA_026413385.1 Erythroxylum gracilipes
ACATAAATCAAAATATATCTAACCAAATTTTTTATATAGATTATAGTATAAGTAAATTAATATAAAAAATAAATATTAAAATTTATTTTTGATATTTATATAATATTATATAAATTTATATAATATTATAAATTTATATAATATTATATAAATTTCAAAATAAATATCAAAGTTAAGTAAACAGTTAAATACATAATAAACAAGAAGATGAATTTGTAGGTATTGTGAGAATTATGTGTAAAACGTAAAGACAAAAGAGTCTAAAAATATGTTCATTAATTGATTTGAAAAATCTACACGAAAAAACGTTTTTTTGAAAAGCTCCAAATTTAAACTTCTTAAAAAATTATATTTTGACTGTCAAAAAAATTATATCTATTAAAAAATTACTTTTTTATTTTACAGCTAATCACTCATTTAAAAACAAACTTTTACGATAAAAAAACACTTATTTACTTTCCAAAGCTTGACGAAGGAGGCGCTAAAGCCACATATAAGAAAACACAATTTTAAAGTAATAAAGTTTTTTATAATTTAAGAAAATTTTAAAACCTTTTAACTCTTTAGAATTTTTTTAAAAACTTTTAACAATTTTTAATTAAAAACTCAATTTTTTGGATTTTAGTTAAATAATAATAATAATAATATACACATGGCATAAATATTATATGTTAGATAGAGATTAAACTTATCTTTTAAATTCAAACAAAATAGATTAAATTAGATTCATATTAAAAATTTACTTTAATTATATTAAATTATTAATTTAAATTAAATATAATTAGTTTAAATTGAGAAATAAGTTGTTTTGTTATTATTATTATCTGAATAATTAAAAATTATAAAACAATATCCAAACTTAAAATTTTCCAAAATTTTTAAAAATTAATATCAGTTTGAAAAACTAGAGAAGCCCGGAAGTCACCTCGTGTTAAGTTTTTGTGGGCTTCCCAAATGGCCAGATCCGTCATTGCAGAGCTTAAGTTGAAGAATATAGGTTGCGGCGCGTGAACTCAAGCTCTATTCTTCCGTAGTTATCTCCAAAAATCAAGGGTATTTCCGGAAAAAAAGTTGTCAATAAGGGCAACAGATGTCGGGCCATAAAGCAATAAAGTAAAGTAAAGGGGAAGATTTGGAAAAGAGCAAATAAATGGACCGAATAATCAAATATCAATCAATCAATAAATAATAAACAAAAATAAAAAATAAACCTGGACGCGAAAGGACATTGAAATTTGGTTTAATATCGCCGCTGGGATACGAATGACACAATCTCTCTCTTTCTCCTTCCTTCCTCTCTCTCTCTCTCTTATCGGCTCACGTTCTAACTTTTCTTTTTCTATCTTCTTCCCCCACAGATTTTCCCTTATTTTCCTTCACCCAAGCAACGCCGAGAAAAAATCAGAGAAAAGGTTTTCTTCGAAACCAGGGGCGGCGGTCAATAAGGCCTCGGTTTTTGTTCTCCGATCTGTGCCTCAAACCTCAGGCTGCAATTTGTCCAGCTTTTTGTTTATTTCTTCCTGTTTTCGTTGTTTCTTCCCTCGAGAAACCCTAGATTCAAACCCTAGGAATCGTCTTGTCCAGCTCGTTCAAGCCGAGGCACGTGTGGATACTTTTGCCACCAGTGTTTGGCTGCACTGCGGCGGCTTCGGTGCAGGCTAGCGTCCGTTGTTGTTCGGCGGCGGGTTGTTTGTCTGTTGTTTGGCTCATGCGACAGAGAGGTAAACTGAGGGCTAGGTAAGATTAGTGGTTAGGGTTTTTTTTTCGGGTTTTGATGCCGCCCGAGCCATTGCCTTGGGATCGGAAGGACTTCTTCAAGGAGAGGAAGTACGAGAGGTCGGAGTCGTCTTCCTTAGGGTCGGCGCCGCGATGGAGGGACTCCTCGTCGAGTCACTATGGATCGTCCCGCGAGTACGTTCGGTGGACAGGGAACAACGATTTCCGGAGGTTCTCTGGTGAGTTTCTTTGCTCTTCTTGGTGTGTTTGGCCTTCAGATTATTCGGTGTCCAAAACTTGGGAGCTTGAAAAAATTGTTGTTTTTATTATTGTTTATCGGTCAGTTTTACTTTGGGTATCTTGAACTGGAATTCTGGAATCTTCCTATCTGTGGATTGTGTTGTCCTATGGTTTTCAAGTTTTTTTTTCATGGGTTATGTCGAGAGAAACCTTCTCCAGCGCAGGATTGACTTTAGTTCTATTTGTGTTAAAGTCCGTTGTTTGTTTTTGTTTCTTTATAGAACAGATCTTGATTTTAAAAAGCCTGTAACAAATTGTCCTGGTTTATATTTTGATTGGGATAACTTCAGATCTACAACTTCTGTCCGTTTTATCACCTAAGAAAATTGTCTTTATTGGGGAGTTTCTGCCTTCTTGCTTGTTTTAATTATATATGATTTTCGTTTCTTGTTCAAATATTATTTGAAGGTCATGGTAAGCAGGGTGGTTGGCACCTGGTTGCTGAAGAATCTGGTCATGGGTATGGACCCTCGAGGTGTAGTGAGAAAGTACTTGAAAATGAAGATTACCGGCCACGTGGAGATGGGAAATATGCACGAGGCAGGGAAAACAGAGGTTCTGTTAGCCAGAGAGATTGGAAAAGTCATTCATGGGAGATGAACAATGGGTCGCCCAATTCAGTTGTGAGGCTGCATGGCAATAATGATAGGTCTGAGGATGTGCTAACATTTCCCCAATCTCATGCTCCTAATCCTGAGTTAGTAAATACTTGGGATCAGCTTAATTTGAAAGACCAACAGGATAACAATAAGGTAGCTGGTATTAGTGGGTTGGGAACAGGCCAAAAGGGTGATAAAGATAGCACACTAGATTGGAAGCCTTTGAAATGGGCTCGTACTGGAAGCTTGTCCTCTCGGGGTTCTGGTTTCAGTCATTCAAGTAGCTCAAAGAGCCTTGGGGGTGCAGATTCTAATGAGGGGAAGACTGAGCTGCAGCCCAAGAATGCAACTCCAGTTCGGTCCCCATCTGGAGATGCTGCTGCCTGTGTAACGTCTGCTCCACTATGCGAGGAGACTACTTCTAGGAAGAAGCCACGCCTTAATTGGGGTGAAGGACTGGCAAAATATGAGAAGAAGAAAGTTGAAGGTCCAGATGTGAGTATGAACAAAGATGGAGCTGTTATTTCTGCTGCTAATGTTGAAACCATCTTCTCACAGAGTTCAAATTTGGCTGATAAGAGTCCTAGAGTTCTTGGATTTTCTGATTGTGCATCTCCTGCAACTCCTTCCTCCGTTGCTTGTAGTTCCTCTCCAGGTAATTGATTGCTCTCTCACGTTCTTTAGTTTGTTGTGTAATTGTTTCTATTAGGTTATGGTCTGTAATGTTAGCCAAACTAAATTTTATTTGCTGACCTGTTAGTATTGTCCTTGTTGCAGTTGGCATCATGTATTTGTAGTAAATGCACGAAGTTATGGTTTCGGTAGTAATTCTTTCTGTTTACGATTTTTCTGTTCATTTCTGTGGGGAAATCTTAAAGTTGTGACGCTTGTGCTAGTTAAATGATACTGAGACATGTTCTAGTTAATGATACTCTATTATTGTAAAGTTAATATTTTATCTTTGTTCATGTTTGTACAATGCTTGATGTTTGTTGTAATTTGTCCTGTTATATTCAGAAAGACAAGTCATTGAATTGCCTTGTAGCTTTAGCATATTTTTGTTGTGGAGTATCCAAAGTCAATTTGTGTGAACGAATATGAAGCTACCACATTATTTTATGCTCGAGTCCCACTACTATGAACCAGGGATAAGTTTTGTGTTGTTCCATAACCTAAATGCATACACTATTGAGCCATCTTAGTTTGGACTGTTTGGCTTAGTTTTCTTGTGCTGATGGACTTTTAGGCTTGGTTTTGTGTCGGTGAAATTTAAGGTAATTGCCATTTTGTGACAGGTGTAGAGGAGAAAAGTTTTGGCAAGGCAGTAAATGCTGACGCTGATGTTAGTAATTTATGTAGTTCAAACAGTATTGGGTCTCATGTTCAGCTTGATGGATTTTCATTTAATTTGGAGAAATTTGATATTAGCTCAGTTTGCCGTTTGGGCTCATCGATAACTGAGTTGCTTCAATCTGATGATCCTACTTCAGTGGATTCAAGTTTTGTGAGGTCTAGTGCTATGAACAAGCTGCTTCTGTGGAAGGCTGAGATCTCGAAGGCATTGGAGACGACTGAGACTGAAATAGATTCGCTAGAAACTGAGCTGAAGTCCCTTAAATTTGAATCTGGTAACCGGTCTCCAAATCCAGCGGCATCCAACTCTTTTCTTGGACCGGACAGTGCGACTATTTGCAATGAACAGAGGCGTGTTTCCAACAACATTCCCCATCCACCTCCTTTGCAAATGGAATCTTATGGGGCTGCAGAGAAGATTCCTCTTTGCAATGCCACTTCAGAAGATGTTGATACTGCTGCTAAAGGATGTGATAGTGACAGTCCCACAACAGCTACATCAAAATTCATGGAATCAGCCTCTCTAGTGGAGGCAGCTCCTTTGGCTGATTTTAAGCAGCATATTGAGCTTTCTGGTGACTTGGAGACTGCCCAGTCTCCCAACGTGCAGTTGAAACATTTTGTGCATTGTAACAGTGAAGTGATAACTAACGTCCATACTGAACGGGAGGTTAACATCCATAGAGAGAATGGAAGGGATGCATCATTTTCTACCGAAAGGCATCTAGATGAAGTAAATAAATTGTGTAACCTGGTATTGGTTTCCAATAAAGAATGTGCTATTCAAGCGTCAGATGTACTTAACAAGTTTATTTCCAAGGATCAATGCAAGATTGATCTATCAAGTGTTTCCAATGTCTCTTTGTCACACATGCATAGATTGGTCAAAGAAAAAATTGCTTTGAGGAAGCGATTTTTACGCTTCAAGGAGAGAGTTGTAACACTTAAATTTAAAGCATTTCACCATCTATGGAAAGAAGATTTGCGATTGCTCTCTGTAACAAAATACCGTGCAAAGTCACAGAAGAAATCTGAGTTAAGCTTGCGGGTAATGCATAGTGGATATCAGAAACACCGGTCTTCTGTACGCTCTCGATTCCCTTCTCCTGGTACGGAATCTTGCCGTGTTTAATTTTTTGTTTCCATGATTTGTACTTTTCATCAGGTATAGTAGTTTGGTATTGCTATGTTACTTGAATTTGAATACTACTGCATTTGTTAATTAGCTTTAAGGCTTCCTATATGATCTATGTCTGTGATTTGGTTCTAGTTAATGCAAGACATGCCGTGAATCTTGATTAAATATTAAAATTCTATCCTGAGTGTTTTATTTATACATCCATGCACAATAAACGTACCTTTGAACTTTGTATTTTTTTCATTTTCCACTTTTAATTGTCTATTGTTGCTTTTGTATAATGCTTAGGTCCTACTGCTATAGTAATCTACAATTGGTTTATTGCTTGATTCAGCAACTGGCAGGAGGCAATGCCAATGTCTATAGTTTTCTTTTATGTTTTGTTGTATCCTTTCACATGAGAAGAGATCATATTAGAGGTGGTGCTGAGCTAATATGTTTGGTGGAGAACGTCACTAGTTTAAGCAGAATGAAACATAGCTATACGATAACTAGTCACTGTTTTTGGACCAGTCACATGGAGGAGAGTTTGTACATTTTAAAAAAAAGATTTCGATTGTTGGTCTCATGAATCATATGTACTGACTTGGTTTGTTTTTCCCTTTTTCAACCTTGTTTGCTCCTGATTCCACCTTTTGTAGTTGGAAGAAAAGAGGAGGATGATGAATGGAGGATGTTATGAGAAAATGATAACATAGGCACTGGTTTTTAGAGTTTTATTGCTCAGTGGCATCATTCGTATCAAAAGAGATTCTTAGTAGCTGTTGGGGTGCTTGTTTATTGACGGTTTGATTATTTATTAAAGAATTCCTCATTATTATTGTTTCCATATTTCATTCATTTTTCTTGTAGCATTTAGGTTTTCTTTTTTTGTCGCTGGAAATTTGTTTTTCCTTGTTATAGTATTACAACATTTTTCTCACTTTCTTTGCAGCTGGAAATGTGAACCTGGTCCCTAAATCCGAAATAGTTAACTTTGCAAGCAAGCTGCTGTCAGATTGCCGAGTCAAGCTTTATAGAAGCAATTTAAAGATGCCATCTTTGATTTTGGACGAGAATGAGAGAGTGGCGTCACGCTTTATCTCTAGTAATGGTTTGGTTGAAGATCCTTGTGCCGTTGAGAAGGAAAGACAGATGATCAACCCCTGGACTTCAGCAGAGATTGAAATTTTCATAGATAAGCTTTCACTTTTTGGGAAGGACTTCAGAAAGATCGCTTCTTTTCTTAATCACAAGACAACTGCAGACTGTGTTGAATTTTACTACAAGAATCACAAATCTGATTGTTTTGAGAGAGCTAAGAAGAGTAAGCAAGTGAAGTCATCTACCAATTATCTGGTGGCATCTGGTAAGAAGTGGAATCGGGAGATGAATTCTGCATCACTGCACATTTTAGGTGATGTTGCTGCTGATGCTGACAATGCTATGCGAAGGCGGCAAAGGTGCTCTAATAGAATCTTTTTGGGAGGCTTTGGTGATTTGAGAACATCTCAACGCAGTGACAACATTTTAGAAAGGTCAAACAATGCTAATAACCTTCACAATGAAAGTGAAGCTGTTGCTGCTGATGTTTTAGCACGTATCTGTGGTTCAGTATCTTCCGAGGCAATGAGTTCTTGTATCACTACCTCTGTTGATCCTGGTGAAAACATCCGAGACTTGAAGTCCCAAAAATTATACTCTGTTGTGAAACAACTTTCAGCATCTGATGTTACTCAAAATGTGGATGAAGAGACATGTTCAGATGAGAGTTGTGGTGAAATGGATCCTACAGATTGGACAGATCATGAAAAGTCCCTCTTTATACAAGCTGTTTCCACCTATGGTAAGGATTTTACCATGATCTCACGATTCATCAGAACAAGAACTAGGGATCAGTGCAAGGTGTTCTTTAGCAAGGCCCGCAAGTGCCTTGGGTTGGACTTGATGCAGCCAAGGCCTCAAGACTTCGATATGCTAATGAGTGATGATGCTCATGGGGGTGGAGGAGACACGGAAGATGCATGTGGCCTGGAGAAGAGTTCAATTATCTGCAATGATAACCTTGGTTCTAGGGTCAAGCCTTCTGAGGATGGTAAGCAGGATGAATTAGATGCAGCAAGTAGGAAGCATGTGCTTAGTGATCTGAATGGGCCTGAGGACAATGTTTCAAAGAGAGCCTTAGGTGAGAAAGTCTCTGAGGCACCCCAAATGGAATTATCGACAGAGCTAACTTGTGATAAACCACAACAATCGGAGCCTGTTCCTTCCCTGAAGATTTTGGCCAATTCAGTTGAAATAGAAGCTGATAGAGCTCAAATGGCCGAAGGAGGTGATTCCATTGAAGAAACAATGCTTGCTGAAAATGCGGTTGATACTGGCCTGCCCAACTCAAATGCTGTGGTTGAGAATCAGGCTCCAGCTGAGGTATCCACCAGTGGAACTGGAAATCTACAGGAGCAGGAATTTCCATCACTTAATGATTCAAGACAGATCGGGTCATTGCAAGAGTCAAAAAGAAATAAATGTACTTCATCTCTGCTACCTGTGGATAGTTCAAGCTTGAATCTTGGAGTGGAAAGCATACATCAGGTGTCTGGTGAGTTGGATACAGTGGAAAAGCCCCTTGTTATGAGATTACATGTGGAGAATAATCCTGCTACCACAAATTCTGGACTGCAAGATTCTTCTTCTGGTCAGACTGAGAGAAATCAAGACCAGAAGCAGTTGCCTTCAACTCCTGAAACTAAAAGCAGTGATAAGTTAGGTCAGACATTTAAAGATGAGCATATCCCGCATGTGTCTAGTCATCTTTCATTGAAGAATGATCAATTAAGCGAGATTTTCATGGGATGTCCATTGCAAATCCCAACAAAAAATGAGACAAATGGGAATATTTCATGTAGATCTGTTCCCGAAATGCAGACCCAATTGAATGCTAGGAGGAACAGCAGCGATCAGTTTACGGCTAGGGATTGCTTTCTTCAAAAGTGCAATGGTTCGAAACCTCAGTGCTTTACTCCTACACCTCTGAATTTGTCACCACACACTGAAAAAGCAGGTGATCAAGCACGGAGTTTTTCAGATGGTGAAAAACATCACAGGAATGGTGAGGTGGTATTGTTTGGTAAAGTCCTCAGTAATCCTTCACCTTTGCAGGATCAGAACTCTGGCATCAATGAGAATGAGGGGAGAGGAGCCCCTAGTTCAAAGTTAAATAGCAAGGTATCCGTTTTCAAATTTTCTGGCCATGAGAGGACACAAGCCAGTGATACAACCTTTTTGAAGCAAGATCAGGAAAACAGTTATAGTTGTGGGCTTGATAATGGTCCCATGAGGAGTTACGGTTTTTGGGACGGGAGTAGAATACAGACGGGGTTTTCATCTATCCCTGATTCTGCCATTTTATTAGCCAAGTATCCTGATGCTTTTGACAATTTCCATGTTTCCTCGTCGAAAGTGGACCAGCAGCCATTTCACAGCGATTGCAACTTGAATGCCTTGTCCCTTTTTTCTGCAAGAGAGGCAGGTGGGAGCAATGGAGTTTTAGATTATCAGATGTATCAAAGGCATGATGGTCCTAAAGTTCAGCCATTCACAATGGATGTGAAACAACGACAGGACATATTTTCAGAGATGCAAAAATTGAATGGGTTTGAAGCAATTTCAAACTTACAGCAGCCAGGAAGGAGTGTGGGAGGGATGAATGTAGTGGGAAGAGGAGGGATTCTTGTTGGGGGCCCATGCACAAATGTTACGGATCCGGTTGCAGCCATTAAGATGCACTATGCGAAAGCTGATCAGTATGGAGGTCACAATAGTGGGACGATGGGCAGAGAGGAGGAATCTTGGAGAGGTAAGGGGGACATAGGTAGGTAGTAGGAGGGGTAAGAGGGCCATTGTGACACGGCCCTCGGCGGCAAATTCCATTGCCGCATCTGTATTATAGTTGTCTTTTGTATTGTTCAATGCAGTGATAGGGGATAGGTGGACAGTTCTTTATTAAGTTGGTCTTTTTTGGTGAAAATGTTCTAGGTGCTATGTAATATTTGGAGCAGCAGCTTTGTATTTGTTGTATTGATGCAATACAGAAATAATCCCAAAAAAGATTTGGAATGGCAGCGCCATCTTTTCACCAGTTCCTCTCTATGTTCATCAGATCTGTTCTTCAATATAGATATAGGTGCGAAAAGAGAGAGAAGACAGATGAGAAAAGAAGACTCACCGGCATGGCAGTTTCTCTGAAACTCAAAACTCGAATCCATGTACGAAACTTGAATCCATGTATGTAAAGTCTCCCAGCATAATGTAATCCTCTGATGGATTACATAAAAGCAAGCCTCCTGTACATGCATCTCCGCTCAGTTCCTGCTCACCGGTTTCTAACCAAAACGAAAATTGAAGAGTGAACATTAGTTCTGTGGATGGTAAAAACAACTCCATTGGAGCAGAGAATGAACTAAGGAATCAGAAAACATGGGCTAATCTTATAATGCACTCAACAACACTACGAGTTCCTTTTAAAAGAAACTGTAACTTCTTCAGAATGAACAGTTTAACAACCTGAGGGTTAGAACATTATGAAAGTATAAGAATGCAGACATCATAAGATCTACAACTTCAGTTATGTTAAGTCCCAGCATGCATTCAATGAAAGTAGGAAGATGATAAAGTGATGTTATAAATAACGACTGAAGTTAATTTAGAATGTATATTAGTTAAAACAGATTTTAATCATTATGTTTATATGATTTGAACTTCAATGTTTTGCCACAAATTAATTGTATAATTTTTCATCATAACATTAATAAAATGAAGTCTATTGCAATATGAATAAAGTGTAAAGTAGTAGTATTTATGTATTTATACTTGTTGTAGAACATCAATGAATCTGAAATACTCAATTTGTGATATTATACAAGTTAAATTTATGAGTTAATACTAAATATTGATTAAAAAAATCTAATTTCATTAAAATTTATAGTTTTATTAGCACCAAATTTAAAAATGTAAAATTGTAGATTGATGTTTTAAGATGAGATTCAGACTTAACCTGAAAGTGCCCCTTCTGAGGTGATGAACAGAAACTGGATGGGATTCTATACTTTGCTGCTTGAGATTAGTTGGCCACTTGTCCACCATTGAAGCAGGGACAGAACAGCTGGGAAGTCTCTCCAGGCAAAACTTGGAGGCCATAAGGCTTTGTTCAAAGCAATCTGAACACATAATGCACCAATGAATAATACGCAATCCTATTATTCAATAGACATAAAACTAATAATCAAGTCCAAGGTTCCATTGGTTGCTCCAAGAAGATCAGATAAAAAAACTCAAGGGTGCTTAGAGAGTTCCTGGAGAAAATTACCATGTCTTCGTCTTCCAATGAAACATCAACGGTGGCTCTCTCCAAGGAAGCCTATGACAGACCGTTTCAGCACAAGTCCTAATCCAATAACAAACTAAGAAGATGGTTTTTGCATCTTCAATACAAATTAGAAAGTAAAAAAGCAATCTTTTTTCTTTTTGTTCAATCAATTCCACGAGAAATACCTAAGGATTATATTGGGGTTTTGAAGATTGAAAAAATTAAAGCTATGCACACCGCATGTTTGAATTCATGAAATAATGGAACTTTCAAGGAGAAAAGCGAAAAAGGAAGAGGAAAATTGAAGCTTGAACGGATTTGTTCTACCCCCTGAAGAGGATCCGAGTTCCTGTACTTGATAAACTATAAATCTATCGAAAGCAATCACAAGTCTATTGAAACAGGTACAGGATCGATAAAAAGCAAGTTCCTTTCTGGGTAAAAATCGTGAAAGTTTCTCTGGAAAGGAGCAAGATTTAATGGCGACGAGGTCACACGTTTTATACGGAAGGTCCCGTTTTTAAGTTGCAGGAGAGAATTGAGCTTGCAGTTTGGAGATTTCAAGTTTGTTATTGAAAGAGGTCTGTTTGGATTAGGAATCCTAGTGGCGATCGAATTCTTAATCATAAAGGTAAATTATTAATTAATTTTTAATTACACAATCTTTTAAATGTTCTGTAAATAGTAAAATATAACCAGAAATGGGCTTGAGCTGATAAATTTTTAGGATTAACAACAGTTAGTTTGATCTCAGTAACTACGCAACTTTTGAGAGTTTCACACGTATGAGCAATGGTGTTTATCCAATTATGGAGTTTCAGAATTTAACGCAAGTTTGAAGTTTGGACAATTACATGATTTCTGACATAAGAACACATGCACCACTCATCCTTGTCTCTTTTATTTCGATCCGCCAACGCGCAAAATCAGGTTTTTACTGGTAATAAGGCATCAGCAGTAGTGACATAATGAATTACAAGATATAGAACTCGATGGGTAAGACATGGATTTGCAAGCATCAAGACCTTGAATCAGCAAAATACATCTTTTGCTGACAATGAAGCAGCAGCAGACAGGGAAGCCGGATACTCTACTGAATTGCCGCAATGTGTAGTAGCAATTTGAAATTGGTTTGAGCTAGATTTAGACGATTCTTTGAGAGTCAATCTTTCTTCTGCAGCTACTGCTTTCAGACGATACCGCTCTGCTCTTGATCCAATAACCTGTCCCAGTACAGATGCTGCGATCGTAAATGCCATAGCTGACTTGGGCATCAGTACAGATTTCCTTAGCATAGCTATGAATGGAACTGCTGCATGAACAGCTGCAAACCATGATGCTGAAAATTTTTCAGTGTGTTCTCTCCATATTCCTAAAGGAACATTTGCAGCCATTCCCAGCATCCCGATCACAAGAATTTTTGCAGGCAAGGGTTGCGGCCGTAGATTCTTTGCAAAAGCAGTTTGTGATAAGGCTGCTCGGGCTGCAATCACTGCAGGTGGGCATTTAAATTTCATGCCTGGTGGGGGTTGGAAAGCTTTTCCAACAAGTGGTAAGACGTTACTGACTGCTCGATACGATTTTGCAATAGGACAGTTACCACTTTGCAGCCATTCATTGCCCATTGCTTCATGATTAGATTGCCCTCCCTAAATAAAAACATGAAAAAAATGCTAAATCAATGAAGAAGTTACTTAAGACTGTAATCTTGAACTTTGACCTAAAGTTCTTCAAGAGAACCGATTACATAGTAAAACCAGATTATTTACCTTTGAAGAAGACTCCTTCTTGGATGAACTGTGATTTTTCTTCTGATTACCCCACTTCTTAGAGAACGAATCAAAGCTGAATGGACCTCCAGGTCCAAAAGATGAAAGACTAATGGTGGCTGCCTTTGCAGCTAAAGGATTTAACCCCACTAGGCTTGGTTTTCGCTCCACTTTCTCAGAGTGTGAGAATGATCCTTCAGAAAGTGGGACTACTCCCTCTCGTCCATGGAATAGCCTGAATGCAACTTCGAAATTCGGGCCATCTTCAAAGATTGGACCTTTCCCTTTTTGTGCCTGGCAAAAGAAGTTGGCAAAAACACAAGCTAAGTTTCAAATCTGTACCAGAATTTAATGTGAGACATTAGATTAAAGAAAAGGAAAACAAGTCAAAACTTGTGTTTCTCCAACCTAAAGAAGCTTCACCTCCCAAGAGAGAGTGATTATTGAAACACATGAGGGGAAAAAAAAAATCCAAGGAAATAACTTACAGGCATCTGGAAAGGAATGGATGAGGAGAAGGAAAAATTAGTTGGTTCATTAATGTTTCTCAAAAATGGACATCTAAGCATGTCCACTTGAGAAGGTACAGACTCCTCATTTAATCTGCTGAAGAGAGAATCCATCTTAGTAGGGCAGCAAACTTTACCTGCACATCAATACCGAAGTGCAATCAGAGAGTAATCCAAACTTTTTCGGGTGCGTACCGGATAAACCGCCCAAAAACTCAAAGATCTAACTTGGAGTTATCAAACTAACCACACAACATATAATCATGAGTGTCTAAAAGGAAGAAACCAGGTGGTCAACGTTCAATCTTGAACAAAACTAAGGGAAAGAACACATGGATCATTATGATATTGGTCTTTTCGATTTAGTGCGGACAGTATAATTATCCAAAACATTCGTCAAGTTCTCTAACGGCTCAAACTTTTACTCGATAACCACACGATCAAGAAATCCACGCACATAAACCCAGATTCAACAATTGACTATACACAATCTCAATGCTATAAAAACTTCGAATCAACGAAATTGTAAACATCTAAATAAGCAAAAATCCAATCTTTCCCGTGAAAGGCCATTTAGCAGTAACGTGTGAGCCGATATTGAAACTCAAAAACCAAAACCCACATCAGAATTATCGATCTAAAGCCGAAACAACGACCATAGTTACATCAAAACCAAAATACCAAAACCGTACCTTCTCTTTCGAGCGAAAAATGGAGAGGTGAAGAGTCCAAACTAGAGAAACGTGAAAATGGAGAGGAGGGAAAGAATCAAAATGAGTTGGTGAGAACCAATGCTTGATGATGACAGAAACAAATAACAAAAAAGAAAGACAAGAGTGGCCGGCGTCTTCGTGCTGACCACACGCCTTTGTGAAGTTGTCAAAGTTTGAACAACGTGGGAACAACGAGGCTTGTTCTTTTTTTTGTTAGCTCAACAAAATAGCAATAATGGAGTCGTTAAAAGTACTGTCGTTTGGTAGTTTTTTTGGGTTGGTCAACCAATATATTTATTTCCCTCTTTATACCTTTTTAGAAATTTAAAATTATTTTTATACATAAATAAATAATTCGTAACTTGAATAAATAATTAGGTGAGTTAATAAAAATTCTTAAAATTTTAAAAATTCCAACATTTAAAATCTTTAAAAAGGCTATTTATATTATTCGAGACTGTAATTTTACTATCACAAAATAGCAACTTTTACTAATTATTTCAAAACTTTTCTTCTTACTTTCTTATTTGCAAGAAATATTATATAAAATTCAATGTTATCAAATGGAAAAGATAATTAGATATGAATGTGATTAATTGTAGATAAGATGAAATAAAATCTAATTATTATATTACTTAATATTCTCATTAGTCTTAATTATTTTATCTATCAATTTTTTAAATAATTTTGATTTAAAGAGAAAAAAAGTCAAAAGGTTATATTGTTAATGAATTGATTGGTACTTATTTGACCAGCAGGAAAGATGTAAAGAACGACAATAAATGTCCCAAGTTTCAGTTATCATAAACAGGAGTTCAGATCTTCTGTCTAATATTACGGTGTTTTATTGTGTCCAATAATCTCAGCCATTTATTTATGTGTGATCCGCATGGGTCTCGCGTGAGTCCCGCAAAATAAATGGCTGAGATTTCACAAGACAGAATAAGACAGAGTAAAATTGTACAGAAGATCTGGTTTCCATAAACAAAGTTCTATTATACAATGCATGGACAGCATTAAAGAAACAATATACAAGCAATTTGCCTTTAAACATAATCTGTTCCATGTCTTCCCGGTTTCTTCTACTCCTCTTCAACTTCTCATCCCTCTGGTATGGCAGACACGTTCCTCCTAGTCAATCCCATTACTCTCAATGAGATAAGTCCAATCATATCAGAGTCAAGGGCCACTGCATATGTCAGGATTTGAAGAGAATAAACCATTTGTGGAATTATCAGGGAAGAACAAGTTAGCCAAAGAACACTCAACCCAGTAGAGATCATCCATGGCATAGGCTTCCTATGAGTTCCCATGTCATTTTCAATGACCTGAAAAGGGAGCAAAGTAAGGGTTAAAGACACCAAATCAACCTTAAAAGGCAAACCTGTGTTGGCCTATTTCTTTTGCTTGCCATAGCTGTCCAGGTTTTCATTATAAGAGCCCATGCCCAATTTGTTCAGTACTTTCCATTTCGCATACAGTTCCCCTGCAAGAAATGGAATCTCCAAATCTGATGTAGTTTCATTATCTGAGCTTCAAATATTATACAAGTAAAAAGTAGTAGAATCTAGAAAAAAAGCAGCTTCCCTGGAAGAAAAAAGTGCATGCATAAAAGGGAAAAGCAAGTATCTCTGAGCTCAAAAAAATCACAAACCCTTAAGCATTATCCAGGAACTTGTCAAACTATGTTCAATTTTTTGTATCCTCATTATCATAGCACTATATCCCGTATAAAAAAAGTACAGGCTCAGTACTTCTCCCGATGGAAACACCAGAAAGAACATTTTTTTATCTGAAATAACGTATGAAATTCAACAGTTCCTTACTGATCACAGCAAACAACAAAGCTCTACCGTCAGAAATTCTTGGATCATGTAACATGAATAGACAGAAAACCTTGTGATGAAAGATATACAAGTAAATCTTCCTTCCAAGGAAAAGATTATCAACTACAAAACACTACATTGTGAAAACACAAAGCTATGAACACCATAAAAGGATGCATACCGACCTTGAGACGGATAAGATAACACAGACTTGGGGATGAAGTCTTTAGAAATCTACATGGTAGGACTGGGGGGCATTCCCAGAATCTCAATGCCAGTCATTTCCATGGTTAACTGAACACTCATTTAGAGGAATCACTAACAGCCGTTTGAAAAGGGCTGAATTAATTGAATTCAATTCAGCAGTTTGAAAATATAAAAGTGGAATAAATTTAATTCATGCATGTAATTGAAACTCATCTTTTTTATAAATTAAATTCACTTCTCTAAGTATAGGAATTCAATTACATTAAAGTTTGAGGTAGTGTTTTGCTCTTTTGTTCTTTCATTCTTTGGACTACTTCACTTTTCACTTTCTTGTGCTTCACTTGATTAGATTTCAAAGACTATTAATTAAAATATTATTAATAATTAATTAACAACAATATAATTAATTAAAATATAATTCATTAATTAATTAAAATATTGTTGAAATAATTAAATCGTCAATAAATTCGCAGGCTATCCAAAATTAATTTTTCCGCACAAGTAAATCAACAATCACAAAAGCAAAATACCAAAGACGCCAACGTTTGGTAACGCAGTTCGGCACACTTTGCCTACGTCTTCGGGGCCCTCATCCAGATTAATTACTTTCACTGTAGTTCAACAAAATTACACCAGACTGATCTACCCCGTAAGACCCAATCTATGTAACCCACAACCTAACTACCCGTGAAAGATCTTCACGCCCAATAACACGACCAACTCGTGTTAACCTCGTTAGAGGATTTTCCTAACTACTTTACTCAACCAAAGGAACAATTAAACCCAGTAAAAATAAAAACTCCAGATCAGAAATTTCCCACGGACACAAACAGACCACTGCACATGTTCTTCATGCAACCATCAACATCAACGTCACCTTTGTGCAACACTAATCGATCACTTCATGAACTCAGAAAAATACAGCAACACTCCAACAACGTGGACTACTTGTTAGAGCTGAACATTTAAAGTGAGCTGCACCAAGAAGCCAACCACATCAGCTCAATGATAGATCAACCAAAAAGAACGAAAGCAGCAGCCCTTCAAGTCAGTTTTTCACAAGCGGTTCCTCACACCAAAACAGAGCAAAGAATTCACAGATCAAGAATACCCTACACAAGTTCCACACAGCCAAAAAAAACACCAACACTCCTTATTCACACAACCACTTGATTTCCTTAGAAGATTTCTATTCAAATAAGGATAGTATAGGATTTGCTATCAATCACCGAAAGTTATCCCAATTAATAAAATATTTCCAATTTAAATCCCAAGTGCTATCTACTTCCAAAACAAATCTTCAATACCCAAACCTCAATTAAGACACATCTTCAAGAATTTAAAATCCACCGAAACTAGGATTTCAAAGAACACCAATCATCCAGATTTCTCCCCTTTGGACAAAAAGATGTCAAAAAGTAAGATGAATAGTTAAACATATACTTGAAATCTACCCCTGAATAGAACATTCACTATAAACAATCTAATGTCTCCTCCTTGGGATAAAAACATAATCATAATAATCACCAATAGATGCAGCGGAAGAATCATAAGCATGCCAAGAAGACAATTTACCACCATTCAAAATACTGAGAGATATGCCCAAAAGTTAGAGAGATACCCGAAAGAGATCCATACTGATGAGAGAGCTTAGAAGTCTTTGGTAGAGCCAAATAAAAGTCACAAAGTAAACTACTAAAAGATGAGACGGCAATAGCAACATAAAACTAAAGAAACAAAAAATTCTTTTCTTTTCCTTTTTTCCTTTTTGTTTTTCTTTTGTTTTTTTTTATTTTTTTTTGTAACATAAAAGAATACTTCAAAAATGTAAAGCACATTGTCCCTCTGCTCTTCGAAAAATCTCAAACCTGGTGTTTTTCTTTGGCTCGAATGAAGATGTATAACACAAGTTTCCTGTAAGTTCTTGATAATCAACCCTTTTTCCTTCTCTTGTTTTTCTTCTTTCGCTCACATCCCCAATAACATTTTCTGCTGGATGGTTTCTTCGGATTCGAGATGAAGAGCCTCGGTTCAAATCAGCTTTCATTGTTTTAGTTGGTTCATCATCCGAAGTAACTGAAAGTTCTTCAGTTTCTGCAACTGCAAATCTGGGCATTTTCTTGTTTTTCCTTCACTATGTTTTTGTGTTTATACTTGACCCTTTCTAATCCAAGCTTGCTTCGATACCATGGGATGCTGCTGGAAATTTAATGAAGGGAATCTAGATTTTTGGTTTTGACCCCTTTGAAATATCATTTGTAGTAATTGATAGCATCTTGGCCTTATATGTCCAATAACTCCACAAAAATGACATGTAGATATAAATCTAACACTCTTTTTTGGTGCTTCTACTTCTTGGGCCGACCCGAATATGTCGGAGTTTTCTTCATTAACTTTCGAACACTCACCTTTGTAACCGATGCCTTCAAAATTTCCTTTAGCCTTACCAGTTTCAATCAGCTTATCAAGTCTTTCGGTGCCTCCATTTAACATCCTTAATCCCTTTTTCAGTACTTGTCAATTTCATTCTAGCTTCACCAAGTTCATCCGACATTAACTGTAGCTTCTTTTCTAATTCTTGTATGGTGTTTTTAAAGCAAAGATTCTCTTCCTTCAATCTTTCATTCTTTTTATGCTTTTTCACCCATTTTTTATACAAAACCTTGTAATCCTCGTAAATATCCCCATTTTTATCATCAAGACCACTTCTGTCACTGTCATAGTCTGATATTGTATCCCGAGTTGAACTGATTTCGAAATTTTCAAATTTTCTCCCTGTTCTGTTGTCAGTTCCTTCTCAGTTACTGTTAGACAAGTAACTGGACTTTTGCTGTGTAATGCAACCAATGCAGCATGGTTTGCTAATTCTTCTTCACTTCCCAAATCACTTTCAAAATCATTTTCACTCCAGGTGGTTGTGAAAGACTTTCTTCTTTGTTTCTTCAATGTGTTAGCGCATTCGGATTGAAGATGTCCAAACCCCTGACATTCATAACACTGAATTCTTCTGGCCTTCCGTTCACCTTTTTTTCTTGCTTCCACCTGTAGTGCCAATCCTTTGCTCCTTTCTTGCTTACCTCTTAAGAGATTCATCTCAAAAGTCGTGAGAATGCCGATGACTTT
>JANZLC010034831.1:0-35942 GCA_026413385.1 Erythroxylum gracilipes
GAAAACTTTAAGGTTTAATTAAAAAATATTGTTAAATGAAAATCAATTTATTTATTTTGGTTTATAAAAACTTATTAATCAATAAGAATTAATTAATTAATGTTTAATTAAAAATATTGTTAAATGAAAATCAATTTATTTATTTTGGTTTATAAAAACTTATTAATTAATAAGAATTAATTAATTAATTAATTAATTAATTAATTTTTAATAACAAGAAAATATTAAAATAAATCGAACCAGAAAGTTAAAAACCGAATCAAAAAATTAGACAGTTCAAAATTTTTACGATTAAACCAGCTGAACCGGTTGAGGTTTTTCATCATTAGAAATTATTAACATGAAAATATTATCAAAAGTAAAATGACTTATTATGCAGTAATTGTTTGTTTTTTTATGAGCCAAATGGTTCTATATAGAGGTCACAAATGTTTGAGCAAATTACCTCAAGAAAATCAGAATGAAGCTTGAAATCATCTCAAGAAAAGCAATCAAACCATCATCCTCTACTCCTGAACATCTCCAAACCTTCAAGCTTTCTCTTTGGGACCAACGCGTAGGTCCTATGATCTATGGCATTACGGTTTTCTTCTACCACTCCGATGGTCGCCACAACGATCAGGATGACGAAACAATTTCAAGGTTTTCTCAAAGGTCTCATTCCCTACAGAAGTCGCTCTCTGACACTTTAACTTACTACTATCCGTTAGCTGGGAGGCTCAAAGATGGCTCAACTATTGATTGCAACGACGAAGGAGCTTATTTTGTAGAAGCTCGGATTGATTGCGAGCTTTCCACCTTCCTTAGCCAACCTGAAGCCGAGCTTCTGAACCTTTTCAATCCCACTCTCGATCGTACCAACTTACCCTCAGATTGTATGTTGGCGATTCAGATTACTCTCTTTAATTGTGGAGGAATGGCTATTTCTACGAGCTTTTCTCATAACATTGTAGACGCATCTTCAATGAGCACATGCATTTGTTAAGAGTTGGACATCAATGACTCGTGAAAAAGATAGTGAAGTCGTAGATCCAGTTCCCATATTTTTGGAATCCTCATTCTCACCATCAAAGGATCTATTGAACATGCCTAGAACAACTGGGATGCCTCCTGGAGAATTCGTGACCAAAAGATTTGTTTTCCCTGCTTCAAAGATAGCCCACCTGAAGCAGAATATTAAGAGTTCTGATGCCTCAGGCCAGCAACTACATCTCAGTAACGTTGACTTAGTGCTGGCAATGATCTTGAAATGTGCAATTTCTGCTTCCAGATCCATCTCCAAGTCCTCAGGGCCATGTTCAGTTTTGCAGTTAGTGAATATGAGAAATCTGCTGCGACCACCCTTGGCAGAAATCACCATTGGGAACATATTTTGGCATGTTATGATTGAATTCGAGGAAAATCAGGTAAAATCTTTGAATGAATTAGCAGGTACGATAAGAAAAAGTTTGCTCCAATTCTATAATGTTGGGGCCAACTATAGCATCAGCGAGAATGGAGAACGACCTACAAAGAGCACTGGAGACAACACATATTCTTGCACAAGCCTTTGTAAGCTTCCACTGTATGAGATGGCCGACTTTGGTTGGGGTAAACCTGCATGGGTGGCTAATCCTATGATTCATCTTAGGAACATTATTATGCTGCTCAAAACAAGAGATGGTGATGGTATAGAAGCTTGGATTTCCCTCGATAAAAGAGAGATGGCCCAATTCGAGAACGACAATGAAATTGTAGAATTTGCGTCTAGTGACGCAAGCGTTCTTCTCAATTCTTGTCCCTAGTGGTTCATTTGTCGAATCATTCTACTTTCCTTAATTTCTTTTCTATGTTGTTTGTATTTCATTCACCCCTTCTTTCAAGAAATCTCCTTGTAATGTTTGCTTGCTTATGTTCGTCATAATAAATTGTCTATAAATTGGTATGGACAACAATTCAAAGCAACAAAACAGCATATGACCTGTTTTCCCACTAGAATCTCAAAGTAAATTGGTACAAACTAGTGTGGTTTACAAAGCACATCCCAGAAATATCTTTTATAACCTGAATGGAAAAACTTTAGTTCCCTTGATAATCAATGCTGTCTTACCTAAATTTGGTTCTTTTCTACTAGGGCTAAGCTTCTGTACTCTTACATAAGAAGTATGGAGAGAAAAGTGTTAGCTCAAGGATAATGATTAACAATTTTGATGATAACTGTATAATATTTTAAAATTTAAATTGGATTTATTTTTTTGTATAATTATCAGTCTTATTTTTAAAAGGAAATAAAATTATAAGAAATATGCTCTCTTTTTTCTTGTAGGAACCTTCATTATAAACTTACCTTATTAAAAATGGCTTATCCAAAAGGATCCTACTAATTATGAAGGTCGCATATTAGCCTTCTGATTACTGGAAGATTTTTGGCAAAGATGATATTGAAGTTATTCAGATTTAAATTCATTCAGTTGACTAAAGATGCAAGTGAAACAATGACTAGTTGAAAAAATTGACTAAGAAAGAGCAATAACACTTTGAAGCAACAAATATACTTAGACTTTTGAAATATTTGAGCAGCATTTATATTCTTGAGAGTTATATCATTTTTATTGTGCCTTAGAAAGTGAAATCACTCTATCAAGAGAGAAATTGTTATTTTTTTTCTGTGAGCTTTTAGAAGCCTGTTATACACTTCGAGTGTAGAAGGATGGAGAACCTTGAAAAATATGTACTCGTGAGCTTGAAAAGGCTCGTCACATTTAATACTCAGATTTTTATAGTGAAACACTCAAGTTAGATACTTGGGGACTGGACGTAGGCTTAGGAAGAAATCTCAAGAAAGAATTGGAGGTTCATACTTACATGTCATTTTTATGGGGTTATCTGGCACTTAAGGCCGAGATGCTACAAGTTATTACAAATGTTGTTTCAAAGGACTCAAAACTGAAAATCTATACAATCCTCGTTAAATTTCCAATAGCAGCCCATGGTATTGAAGTACACTTGGGTTCAAAAGGGGTCAAATGCAAGCTCTTGTAGTTCTTAAATCTACGAGGCTACTTCTCATAATGGTTGGTATTTTGACAGTAGATGTTCACATCATATGACAGGAGAAAGGAGCTACTTGTTCATTTATCAAAGTTATGTGGATGGGCATGTGACTTTTGGTGATGGAAAGAAGGCTTCGGTAATTGGAAGAGGGACACTCTGCGTGGTTAGGCTGCCACATTTCAAGAATGTACTTCATGTTGAGTGATTAAAAGCCAATCTGGTAAGTATAAGACAACTTTGTAATGACAGATTATTGGTTAAATTTACAAGTGATGAGTGTAGGGTACTAATCGAACAAGGAAAATGCCTTGTGAGTGGCAAACGATCAGCTGTCAGTTGTTATATGTTGCAGGTCGCTATTTCTTGTAAATCAGCCTCATATGATGACTATATAAATTTGTGACATCAAAAACCTGGCCACGTCAAATATGAGCTCATTAACACGTTGAGGAAATTCAAAGTTGTGAGATATTTACCCATAATGAACAAAGAGGATAAGATGGCATGCAGTGCATGTCAAATGGGTAAACAGATGAGAGTGCCATATAAAAAGGTTAGACACGTTACATCCTCACATATATTGGAATTAATTCACATAGACTTGGTCGGTCCAAAACAACATGCTAACATTGGTGGAATGAGATATTTTTAAACTTATGTTGATGATTACTCTATATACACTTAGGTATCGTTCTTAAAAGAAAAATAAGATGCGTTTAAGGCTTTTAGAAGCCTATGTGTGTAGGTCATGAATCTAAAAAATATGACAGTGTTGAGAATACGATCAAATCACCGAAAGGAATTTGAGAATGCTAGTTTTAACGATTTCTGTGATAAACATGGTATCATATAACAATTTTTAGCACCTCAAACTCCACAACAAAATGGAGTTTTAGAAAGAAA
This sequence comes from Erythroxylum gracilipes, assembly GCA_026413385.1. NCBI lineage: Eukaryota > Viridiplantae > Streptophyta > Magnoliopsida > Malpighiales > Erythroxylaceae > Erythroxylum > Erythroxylum gracilipes. The sequence goes on from JANZLC010034831.1 coordinate 3,937, forward strand.
GATTCGAGAAATAACCAAATCTATATTGAATGGAAGAAAAATATCAATGCGGTTTTAGGCTGAAGCAGTGAATACGACATGCTACATATTTAACAGAGTTCATCTTAAAACTATCTTGAACAAGATGTCTTATGAACTTTGGAAGGGAAAGAAACCAAATATAGGCTACTTTCAAGTATTTGGCAGTAAAGTGAACATTCTTAAATATCGTGAACAACTCGGAAAATTTGAAAGCAAGAGTGATGAAGGAATCTTTCTTAGATACTCAATCTATAGTAAAACATATCAAGTGTTCAACCAAAGAACCAAGAAAGTACTGGAATCTATAAATGTTGTCATAGATGAAGTGTCTCAGTTAAATGATAAAGTGGCAGAAGTGAACTTGTAGAACTAGCCTTGCGAACCAGCTCAAGCAAGCAACGATACAAGAAACAAAAACTTCCCAGATTTGTAGTTAGTTATTGTTAATGCAGAAACTGTACAGACAGAGGAGTTGTTAGTTGTTTCGAATGATGAAACTACCAAAAGACTTGATGCAAAAATAATTCCTTTGAATAATCAAAATTTGAAAGACCATCTGATATGAATGTGATTGGAACAAAATGGGTGTTTCATAATAAAATTGATGGAAAAGGCAATGTGATTAGAAATAAAGCAAGGTTAGTGGCTCAAGGTTATTCTCAGATTGAAGGAATTGATTGTGCTGAAACTTTTGCACCAATGGCAAGACTTGAGTCGATTAGACTACTTTTGGGGATAATGTTTGTGAAAGACTTCAAGCTTTATCAAATGGATGTGAGGAGTGTGTTCTTGAATGGGTTCATACAAGAAGAGGTATATGTTGAGCAGCCAAAAGAGTTCATTGATTTAGTCTATGCTTATCACATTTTTAAGTTAAAGAAGGCTCTTTACGGTTTCAAGAAAGCATCAAGGGCTTGGTATGAAAGGCTCACTCAATACCTACTCATGGAAGGGTATGAACAAGGTAATGTTGACAAGACCTTATTTCTTAAAAATTTCAGATCTAATTTGATGATTGCACAAATTTATGTGGATGATATTGTGTTTCCACTCATCCAAAGATGGTGGACGAATTTGTCGAGTTGAGGACTTATTTGAGATGAGCATGGTAGGTGAATTGATTTCTTTTTAGGTTTACAATTAGACAATTGAAGGATGAGATCTTTGTATCACAAACTAAATATGTGAAGAATTTAGTGAAGAAGTTTGGTCTTGAGAATGCAAGGCATGCTAGAACTCCTATGAGTGTATCTACGAAGTTAAACAAAGATGATAATGGGAAAAGTGTCGATGTACACCTATATAGAAGCATAATTAGAAGCTTACTTTATTTAACCGCAAGTAGACCGGACATTAGTTACAGTGTTGGAGTTTATGCTTGGTATCAATCTAACACGAAAGAGTCACACTTGATAGCAGTATAGTGGATTATCAGGTACGTGAGTAGTACTTCTAAGTTTGGTTTATGGAATTCGTGTGATTCTACCTCCTATTTGGCTAGGTATAGTGATGTAGATTGGGTTGAAAATTTGGATTACCGGAAAAAGCACTTCAGGGGGCTATTTCTTTATAGGTAACAATATAATTTCATGGTATAGTAAAAAACAAAATTCCACCTCCTTGTCAACTGTATAAGTTGAATACATAACTACCGATAGTTATTGTTCACAACTTCTATGGATGAAACAGATGCTAGAGGATTATGGAATGAATCAAGATGTGTTGATAGTTTTGTGTGATAACAAGAGTGCGTGATAACAAGAGTGTTATAAATATCTCAAAGAATCCGATTCAGAATTTGAGAACGAAACACATCAACTTAAAGTATCATTTTATAAGAGAGCTTGTGGAGACAAAAGTTGCAGTTTTTTCTTATTTAAAAACTAAGAAGCAATTGGCTAATATTTTTACGAAACCTCTTGATTCAATTAGTTCGAATTTCTTCGAGGGGCTTTGGGATTATATGTTATGCAGTTTTAATGTACTGATGTCTTCTTTTAATTTTTTTATTAAAAAAATTTGGGAAATTAAAAAGACAAAATCCCTAATTGCTTCTTTCTTTTTTAGATTGTCGTTAACCCCTTCTTTCCCTCCTCTGTCTTTTGTTTTAAATTTCTCTCTTCCCTTGGTTCCTCTCTCCTTGCTCTATCTCTCTGGAATCCCTCTCCACCGATGCTACCCACTTCATTTTCATTGGGTTTTCTTCTTTTTGGAGCTACAATGGGCAAGCCTAAGTGTCTAACATATCCTCTCATATAGACACTCATCACCGATGCCCTATGGTCCTACTAGGTGCTCCAGCTGTCTTCAGCAACACCCAATGCGTAGAAGGTTGATTATTGGTATTGGGTCTTCTTCGGAGGCACCCATTGAAATTCCCTACCCTCCTCTGTTTGTGAACAACCCATCTTCGATACTGATGTGCTACGGGTGTTATCTGCTATGATAATTGAATATGTGACTAATTCTGAAAAGAATCCAGTTGAGACTCGTGCTCCTGTCTCTATGATTAGATCATTACCAACTGCCACTCAATCTGTTCCCTAAAAATTGGTCAAACAACTAGCTCGAAAATCAGTTCGAACCCCCACCCCCCCGCAAAAAGTCTCCAGTCAGAATTTCTGCCGATGGTGCTTTGTCCTACAAGTTTTACTCTTCCGCTGCAAAACAGAAATGGGACTCCATTATGAACACCAGGTTAGTTCTTGATCATCCTATCAAATTGGATGAATATTGACAATTTTGTTTGGATATTCTGTGAACTAAATGCAATTTGTTGACTGTTGCATTGTTGTCGAATCATTATGACTCTAAATTGGTTAGAGAATTTTACTATAATCTCGACAAAGACGTCTTGAATGAGTCTACCTTGAGTTATCATGTGGTGTATGTGAGGGGTACTATAGTTGGATTTGATCTAGATATGTTGAATACATTTTTAAGGTTTGATAATTTGCTTGGTGATCACGTATATAATGATGATTGGATTGTGTCTAATGATATGATGGCTACTGTTTTAACCAGGGGTAAATTGACTGCTTGGCCATATTTTTCTGCCTTATGTGCATATGCGTTGTCGCATAAATATTTGATGCCCCATAAGCTTGTGTTGGCAAATTGGTTTCCAAGTACTCACATGGTTTTAGTTTATCCAGCTCAGGCTAAGTTAGTTTATGCCATTGGTACTGAGAACAATTTCAATTTGGGAAGAATCATTATTGAGGCAATGGTTGCGATTAGTGGTAAGCCTCAATCTCTGTTATATTTTTTATGCTTAATTACACAATTTTTGTATGCCAATGGTGTTACTCGGACGGCATCGAGTGTTCTTGATCCTATGACTTTGTTGAACATTTTTCCTCGGATTCTAAATGTGAACAAGCAAGCTCGAGTGGTTGACTTGTCTTATTCCTCGTCTGGTACATCTAAACCTTTGGCTTCATCATTTATCAATCTGCATGCTACCTTGTTTACTGAAATTGAATGGATTGAGGGCATTTTTCTAGTGGTATAGCTGAAAGGCGGAACGTACTCTTATAGATATAGTTAGGAGTATGTTAAGTTACATGTACCTTTATTTTTATGGATGTATACATTAAAGACAACTGCATATTTACTTAATAGAGTTCCTAATAAAGCAGTTCTTGTGACACCTGACGAATTGTGGACAGGTAGGAAACCTAGCTTGAGGCACCTGCATGTTTGAGATTGCCCAACAAAAATAAGGATTTATAATCCTCATGAAAGGAAGCTTGATGCAATAACCATTTATGGTTACTTCATCGATTATCCAGAAAAGTGTAAAGGGTACATATTTTATTGTCCTAACCATGGTACAGGAATAGTTGAGTCTGGCAATTATAGGTTCATTGAAAATGGACAAATTAGTGAGAGTAGGGAACCACAAAAGGTGGATATTCAAGAGAATCAGGTGGAAAATCCATCACCCAATGTCTCTTCTCAAGTTGTTGTTCCTTTTGTTGTATCATAGTTATGTAAAATATCGGAGCAACAAGTTAATATTCCAAACCCATAAGAAGAGAATGTCAATAATAAACTAGTAAATAATCTGCAAGTCACAGATGATCAAGTGATGCCACAAGAAATAGTAATGCGAATGTCTAGAAGGGAGAAAAGACCAGCTATATCATATGACTATGTGGTTTATTCACTTAAGCGCTAGTGTGACTTGAGTATTAATAAGGATCCAGTATCATTTAAAGAAGTCGTAAAATGTAACAATTTTGAAAAGTAGCTCAATGTTATAAAAAAAGAGTCAAAATCTATGGATGATAATTAAGTATGAGACTTAGTTGAGTTACTTGAAAGCTCAAAGCAAGTGAACTGTAAATGGGTCTTTAAGACCAAAAGGGACTCGAAAGATAATATTGAATGGTACAAAGCCAAATTTTCAGCCAAAGGTTATACTCAAAAGGATGTCATTAACTTTAAAGAGACCATCTCTCCAGTTTTGAAGAAAAACTCTTTAAGAGTTATTTTGACATTGGTAGCTCATTATAATTTAGAGCTTTATCAAATGGATGTAAAGACCTCTTTTCGGAATGAGGACTTAGAAGAAGAAGTTTATATAGACCAATAGGAAGGTTTTATGACTGCAGAAAAAGAAAATATGGTGTGTAAATTAAAGAAGTTAATATATGGTTTGAAATAAGCTTTCCGATAGTGGTATCTTAAGTTCAATTATACCATTACCTCTTATCGCTTTGTAGAGAATACTGTTAATAGATGTATCTATATGAAGGTCAGTGGGAACACGTTCATTATTTTAGTACTGTATGTTGACGATATTCTTTTGGCTATTAATGATTTGGGCTTATTATATGATGTAAAGAAATTTCTCTATAATAACTTTGAAATGAAAGATATATGTGAGACATTTTATATGACTGGAGTAGAAATATTTTGTGACAGGGGTCAAGGATTAATAGGGTTGTCTCAGAAAGGATATATCAGTAAAGTATAAGAGAGATTTAGGATGGAAAAAATGCTCAGCAAAGGTAGTTCTAATTCAGAAAGGGAATAAATTTAGTGAAATGCAATGTCCTAAGAATGATTTGGAATGAAAGGAAATGGAATATATTCCTTATGCATCTGTAGTTAGGAGTTTGATGTATATTCAAACTTGTACTCGGCTAAATATCAATTTTGTTGTTGGAAAGCTAAGCCAATATCAAGGTAATCTCGGATTGGACCATGGGAAAGCTGGAAAGAAAGTTCTTAGGTATTTACAAGGCACTAAGGATTACATGCTCATATACAAAAACATAAAGTGCCAATTGAGTATATTGGAACTGATCTAATAGTAACAGATCCGTTAACTAAAGGATTACTGCCTAAAACAGTTACTAGCCACATTGAAAGGATGAACATTATAGATAAGTCCTTGTTCGCATGAGATCATGTTGCGTATGAACATATGTTTGAATATTTTCTATTATTTTTTTGACATTTATGAATGCAATTAAAGTTATATTTTTACTTATTTTGTTAGTTGTCACATTATGTTGTATACAAGCATTGTTTTATTGTGATGACAAATTATGTTTTTAAGAAAAACATTAAAGTTGAGAATTACAATATTTCGTGATTACAATTATTTTGAGTTGAGTTGATTGTGTGAGACATAGAACGAATAATATCATTAATTGACTTGTGACTACCATAATCCCATCATTTCAATTCATTCAAGTTTGATGACTTGATAGCTTCAGTATATGGTGCACATTTATATTGTGAATCATCAAGTCGTAATATGTTCCAAGTGGGAGATTGTTAGATTAATTTAATAATCATAAAAGTGTGGCCCCTATTACTTAGGTTGATTCTAATATAAGGTGAGCCCAAAATAATAGTTATTGGGCTTATAGAGAAAAATAGAGTGATTTCGGGTCTATTATAATTAATAAAACCCTTCTATCTCCTTTCAGTTAATGTAAGCGAACAGTTATAAGAGAGACTTACGTTCTTGCAACTTTGAAAAAGAAGGAAGAAAAGCAAAAGGTGTGAATGGATAAATTTGAAGGTGTTTGCAATCAAAAGAGTTTAGAAGATTTACCATTGGAAACACATATTAAGCATGAATCAAGGTTAATATTTCTTTCTTTCTTTTATAGTATGAATTTTAGTTGAATGAGTTGAATCAATGGTGTCATAGATGATTTTGAGTGAATTCTAGAATTGAAATATTGTCAAAAATATTAAAAATTAAATTTACAATGTATACATGTACATTTGACAATGGCTGGAAAAATAAGGGAAAAAATGATTGAATGACTGGAAAAATAAGAAAAACATTATTGCAATTTGCTATCTCTTTACGGTGGAATTTGATACTTTCTAAAACTTTATTTGGACGTCTCAAATGAAAGGTTGAACATCAATATCTACAATGGTAAAAAAGTATAACAAAGTGAAAATACTTTTGAATCTCTCAAGCACATGATAATTGACAGATGTACCCTACACGAATTGTGTTATTGTTGATGATTAAAAGATTAAACTAATTTGATTAATTTAATCGTAAAAATTTTGAACTATCTAATTTTTCAGTTTAGTTTTTAAATTTTCGGTTCGATTTATTTTAATAATTTTTGTTGTTAAAAATTGATCAATTTATTAATTAATAATTTAATTTTTATAAATTAATAAATTCTTAATAAACCAAAATAAATTAATTAATTTCATTTAACAATATCTTTTTCAATTAGACTTCAAATTTTTGAATAGGTAAGAATAATCTCTTTCAATTATATTTTAATTATTTAATTATATTTAATCTTTAGTTGATTTTATGATGGTCTAATACCGATTAAACCTTTTAAATTTTAAACTTTTTATCTTATTGATTTAACTTTTGGTTCAATTTTTAAAACATTAGTTCTTGTAGTGAGTCATAAACCCGACACATCTATAACTCTCATTCAAATAATGGCAAGATAACAAATTGAAAGCCTTGAGAGCAATTTCCATTTCATCAAATAAAAGAAGCTCTTGTTATAGCTGGACATCTAAAACTAAGGGAGATTCGATGTCACTCTATTATGTTCAGTAAACATGTTACAAGACAAATGGGCAGGACATAGAAACAGCAAACAAGAAAGCCAAGTTCCAGCCAAGAAGATAAGGATCGTCCATTTCAAAGATATATGTTGTGATCAAAGATCGATAACGAGACAAAAATGCACAGAGTGCTTCAAGCTGCCTTTTGTTTTCAACCATAACATGGACAGTACATTTTGGAATGTTTTGAAAATATATGTCAAGCTTTTGTGGTGATTTGTAGATATAAACCATTCTATTAATGGATAACTTAAAGAAGCACGCGCACTTTGGACTCAAAAGGTGGAACGCCCACTCTAGGCGCCCCCACACTCCGGCCCGATATTGTGTAAGGGAGGTAAATCACGGTCTGATTCCAGCCAACTTTTTGAAAAGGCGGCCCAGTGTTCGGTGCGCACAAGGAGTTACCACATTGGATAAACTCCCACACTGCCGCTGCCGAGACTTGAACCCAAGACCTTGGACTCACTTTCCTTCCCAATGACCAACTGGGCTACCCGTGTGGGCAGCACGCGCACTTAATACTATTGGCTATCACAATTCCACAATAGTCAGCTAATAACGCAAAATCTCGTTCATAAGACTTTGAATTAGCGTTTCCATCGAAGTTTCTCAGCATATCTAGGCTTGCTCTGACGTTGATTTCTCATCCCTCCCTGATACTTTTATTAGTAGATAATTAGCGGATTCTATAAAACAAAGCACAAGCTTCCAAGTTAAAACTACATAGCTGAATAAGAGGATGGACTCCAAATGTTGTAGAAATTAGCGAATTCAATATTCTTTGATGTTCATATAAATAAATAAATTTATAAGGGCAATAAAATAAAAAATTACTGTGAATTCTTAAATAAAATAAATATTTTAATGAAAATAAAAAACAACAAATTAATTTTGAAGATTACTGGTTAATTAGAGGATTTAGCTTATTTCTTGCTAATATAAAAGATGGTATGAATTTAACATTGTAGAGGAATTTAAGTTGCATTAGAATAACATCTTAGACATTAAAATTTCTCCTCACCTATAGCATAAGACAATTAAGGATGCGCTTGTAGTATAAGACAATTTAGAGCGTTAACATCAAGGCGAGTTCATGGTGTAATTGCAACAATTTAAATACTCAAACTTCTCCAAACTTAACCAGAAGTTATGGATTTGACATAGTCTTCATGATTCTATATAAAGGAGACAAATCATAGGAAAATCACAAAAGTAAGATTCAAGTAAAGCAACAGGAAAAATGTCTGCGTTGAATATTGAGGTCATCTCTAGGAAAAGAATCAAACCATCACACCCTACCCCTAAACATCTTCAAACTTTCAAGCTTTCTCTTTGGGACAAAGAATTTGCTCCTACTTACGGCACTATGATTTTCTTCTACCAATCCAATACCAACCAAAATGATCATGATGAAATCCGGTCCATGTTTTTCAAAAAGTCTTATTCCCTACAGGAATCGCTCTCTGAAACATTAGTTCACTATTATCCATTAGCAGGGGAGCTCAAAGATGATTTATCAACAATTGAATGCAATGATGAAGGAGCTCATTTTGTGGAAGCTCGCATTGATTGCCAGCTTTCGACCTTCCTTGCTAAACCTGAAGCCCAGCTCTGGAAAAACTTCACTCCTGTTTTTGATCCTAACAATATTCCTTCAGGTTGTATGTTGGTTATTCAGCTTACACTATTCAGCTGTGGAGGAATTGCCATAAGTGTGAACATTTCACATAAGCTTGCAGATGGATCATCACTGTTCACGTTTGTCCAGAGTTGGGTATCAATGACGACTCAAGAAGGTGGAAAATTAGTATCACCAAATCCAATATTTGTGGAGTCAACATTCTCGCCAACCCCAGATATGCTTAGCATGCCTAGACCATTCTTAACATTAGGAGGGTCACTCGTGACAAAAAGGTTTGTTTTCCCTTCCTCAAAAATCGCAGAACTCAAGGAAAGTATAACCTCAGCCCAGCAAAATTTGAGTGGCGTTGATTTGGTGTTATCAGTAATTATGAGATGTGCTATATCTGCTTCAAGATCATTGTCCAGGAATTCTGGACCATATGTATTGTTCCAATCAGTGAATATGCGGACAAGATTGCGACCACCGTTGCCAGAAAACACCATAGGGAACATTCTTTGGTGTACTACATTAGAAATCGAGGAAGACCAACTAGAGTTTAAGGAATTGGCAGGGAAAATAAGAGAAAATTTGACCAAATTATACAGTGCTGGAAGCAACAATAGCGTCAAAGAGAATAATAAAGAACCACCAGTGATGAACATCAAAGGTCACCCTTATGGTTGCACAAGCTTGTGCGGGTTCCCAATGTATGAGATGGATTTTGGTTGGGGTAAGCCTTCATGGGCCGCTATTCCATTTTTGGTGTGCAGGAACCTTATTGTGCTGCAAAAAACAAAAGAAGGTAATGGTATTGAAGCTTGGATATGCCTCGATGAAAAGGAGATGGCCCAGTTCGAGAATGACGGTGAGCTTCTGTCATTTGCTTGCACCGATCTTGCTGTTCTTGCTAAGCATTCTCGTATGTGATTAATTTTGTAGCCATTAAATGCCTTCATTTGCTGGTTCTTTTCAAGTATCTACCACAATCAAACATGTCAGAAAATAAGACCTTGATCAATAAATTTTATGAGAACTTCTAAACATGAGATCAATAAATTTCATGATAAATTCATCACTTGTAACAAAGCAGATTTATAAACATACATGAAGACCAGAATACTCACTAGTATATCTTTAAAAATATACTAAACGCTTCAAAATGTTTTTGATAATATTTAACAAATACTTTGACATAAATTTATTAGAAGGAAAATTATTGAAAAATATATTTTAAATTACTTATCTAAAGTAGTGATGTTTTAAAATTTTAATTTATATATGTGGCAACTTTACAAAACATCACTCTTCATATCTTTTTTAATGTATGCCTACATCTATGTATGACGTACGGATGTCTAAGGGCCTGTTTGGTTGAGCTTTTATTAGTAAAACTTTTATCAGTAGAATTTTTGTCAGTAGAGCTTTTTTGAAAAGAACTTTTTTTAAAAGCAACTGTTTGATTGTCGATTAAAAAAACAACTTTTTTAAAAATACTTCATACAGTAGACTGTTTAGCAACATAAAATTAAAAAATACTTTTATTAATTTTACTACATTTTATTTATAATAAAATTATTTATGCTAAATAATTTTATCTCGTTTAAAATTAAAATCCAGAATGTTAATATACGGTGTGAACAACATTCTGAATTAATATACGGTGTAGTGGTAAGCATTCTGGATTTTGAAAACTATTTGAAAAGTTTTACAACTTTAACCAAATTTCCACTTCATCGTCTTCCTCACGATGGAAACAAACCAGTTGCAGTTTTTCTTTTAAACAAAAGACACTTTCACTGAACTCTCTTCCTTTTAGACGATGCATTAAACAACATCAGTTGAAAGTATTAAAAGAGTTTTTCATTTTTCTTATGTGAAACCAATTTCACAGTGAAAGCTTTCAACCATTGCTATCTCTCATTCATCTTACTACACCACTTATCACTTGGCTGCTGCAACACGTTCAAGTCTGGATCGGGGGAGTGGCTTGTTAATCCTCCCTCTTTCTTGTTTAATTTCTTTTGAGTTTAATACAATTTTCTTACTCCTTTCAAAAAAAAAACGTAAAACGTTGAAAACGATTTCTGTGAAATAGTTTTTCACAGAATGACAAATGACAACGCAGACGACGTCTGGTTTGCATTGTTGACGCAGACGAACGTCTTAACAACGCAAACGCAGACGTTCGTCTGCATCGCACAAACAACAATTTTCAGGACAACAAAAAATTAATAGAAGCAGAACCGATCTTAGAAGACGAGAGGATAGGTGAGCAGAGAATAAACAAAACAGAGAGTCGGCGTTGTGGTTTCAGAAGAGACTCAAGAGAGAACATATTATTTACGTAAGTGACAGAAATAAACATAAAAACAGCTTTTCAAAAAAGCTATAATCTAGGCTTTACGGAGAAGTTCCAAATTTTAGTTTTTGAAAAAGCTTTATTTTAACTTTTTAAAAAGTTATTTGTATTTGAAAAGTGCTTTTGAAGTTTGTAGTCAAACAACTATTTTTTCTGAAAATAACTTTTAAGGTAAAAAAAAGTATTTTTGGAGTCTCCAAAAGCTAAACCAAACATACACTAAATATAATTGATTGTGACAAGAGGTTGAAAACCTCGCTATGGTATTTTAGGCTGAATTTACTGTCTTGGCGGATAGCCACACCAAGAATACAGAAATACTTACAATCTCAAGGAATACACTATAAGGGTATAAGAGATATATTAACAGCAAACTGATAAGGAAATGCTTTTTGTATTTTATGATTAATAAATGATGAGAACTGAGGCGCCTTATATATATTCTTACAAAAAGAGGTAACTAAAAACAATATTCTAACGTGGTCAAATAACAATAACAACAATGTCCTAGTAAAAATTATGCCAAAGTGCGAGGTTTGAAAAGGTCCATAAATACACAGCTTTAGTTCATAATTATACACCCTTATCCTTAATTAGGAAAGATGTTATTTTTTATAGACATATAGGGCAAAAAAAGGTATTTGAAAACGATTGAAAAAAACATTAGATAAATACATAAACAAATAATTGTATAAAAAATCAAAAAATTTAAAATTAAAATTAAAATTAAAAATCAAAATCAAAATCAAAATAAAAAAGATAAAAGTAAGTATATAAATAACAAATAAGAAAGAATAAAGAGATAATTAAAAATACGAATTAAACAAATAAAATTCTAAATAAACTAGTGCTACAAACAAAAATATCTAGTTGATTAAAAAACATGAGAATTGAAAAGAAAATGTTCAAAAGATTTATGAAAAGAGAAGAGTATCTTTATATTGGATCCTCTATCTGTAACCAAGTTCGTTAAAGTTTCATATCAAAAGCTAAATTTTTAGTAAGTTCTAATAAGGTAGCATCGTTTTTAATCAACTTTTTTCAATTCAACACACTTAAACCTACTTAAACCTACTTTAACTAAGTAACTTAAGTCTTTAATGTGCTAATAAAGATTTATAACTTAGAAGAGGTAAAGATCAAACCGATTCTCCCCGGTTGTAAAAGATATTTTCCAAAAGGTTTTTAATAATACGGGAATAGATCAAAGGACAACAAAATCAATTATCTTTAGATCACGTCGTCCATACGTCATATATAGATGTAAAATCGATGTAGGAACACAATGAAAAAGATACAGACAACATCATACCAAACGGAGATTCTTGAATTTGTCGCCTATTGAAAATTGAACACCATAATGTTGAGTAATCTTTCCTTCATTTCCTTTCCTCAACCTTTGTAATTTATAAAGGATGAGGTCGGTTCTCTGTGGGTAGATTCAACATTTCAATCATGTAATCTGTAATTACATTTTTGCAACTTGTACCATCAATAATGATGTCACAAATCTTTCCTTCTGTCGGGCAACAAGTTTGAAAGATATTAAACCGGAGTCAACTTTCATGTTCATTTACTAGTAAGGTAATGCTTGTTTGGGAGTAATGGAAAAAAAAATGTATGAGAATGGAATGAAAACTTGTATTTGTTATCAAACTATCATTAAAAGGGTAATATTTTCATTACCCAGTTCTCGGCAATCCTCTATTTCCCTGGTAATTCAGAGAAATAGGAATCATTAATTTTTCTCCTAATACAAGAACTTTATGCATGCCTTTAATTGGACCATTCATCGAGGGTAAATGGACTTACGAGTATATGATTATTATTATTAAATTTACAGTTTCTCATAGTAATTTAAACAATTATAATAAATTACAAACTTACCAAATAATATTAATTTAAGGGTAACAAATACAAATAGAATTTTTAAAAAAAATCTACAATTTTTGAAATTCTGAAAAAATACCACAATATACTTGATTTTGAACATTCTGTCATTATAAATAGGATGTATAAAATATAATTAATTAAATTATATTTAAAATTTGATATAAAACAAATTTTTAACAAATTTTTATTTCTCAAGATTTTTAACAAATCAACCGCCATCAAAGGTAAAGGTAATCATTCCTTCATCTTAACCAACTATCATAATAACAATGATTATATGTATTCCCATTTTTTTTTATATTCATTCTCATTATCTTCTATTAACCAAGCCCCCCGTAAGACTTTGATGTACTATGAGAGATTTTCCATGATTAGACGAACAACTTGTTCATGGTCCTTATCAAACTAGGTGGCTCTTGCTCTTCATAAGTATTACCATCCACTTCCTCCACAAATGATGCAATTTTCTTAGTTGAGCAGTCAGCAACATTAAGCCCAAATCTCTGGCATTTAAAATATGTTTTAGTATTCAAGGTAGTAGGTCGATTGAAAATAGCATCTTTATCATTTTTAAGAGTTACTTTTGACGAGTGTGTCTTTGTTGAAGATGAAGAGTTTGAAGCTTGACTCACCTGGATAGAAGAACCTCTTACTTTTACTAAAACTAGCAAGGTTCTTTTTCGACTTCTAATTTTCTACCTTAGTTGTTAGATTGATAACATCATTGAGCATCTAATAGGATTGGAGTAGGACAGTGTCACCAATTTCATAATTTAAACTACCAAGATAGCAAGCAAGAGTTTGCTCTTCTGATTCATAGATTTTACACTTTATAAGTAGCTGCACAAATTTCATGGTGTATTCTTCTACAATTGAGGCACATTGATCGTAGATTATGAAATTCATTAAAGGTTTCTTGAAGACAATACTTGGGAGTAAACTTTCTGTGACTTCTTGATGCATTTTTTTCCCAAGTTGTAATCTTAGTTTTACCGTTTCTTTTTCTATATCGTTTTAAATTTCTCCGCCGATTAAAAGCCTGCTTGTTATGATACTTTGATTAACAAGATTGTCTTTTAGATCAAAAACTTATTTGACCATTTGCAAATTGCAATCAATATAAAAACTCATCAAGGGTGAAGCTACCTCTGAAATTAGGAACTTAAAATCAAGATTTCATGACGATTGATTAATTTATCTTAGATAATGACAATTATCTTTTTCTTCTAATAAAAATACCTCTTTATTATGAAAAAGATTTTCATAATTTTCATCATCACTACATTCTTATTACTTATTTTGACCTTCATAACTTTTAAAAGCTTCAAGTTGTTATTGTAATTCTTGAATTTGGATTACACTTCTTCTATCCCAAATTGTTGAAGTTCAGCTACATCTTGACTTCCTGAAGGCATGTTTGAAGTCGATAATACTTGTGGTAAAATGAATAATGTCGAAGAATGATAAAGTGATAGAACTAGCTCCGATACTAAATGATGTAGGATTGTTTAAGAATTACTAATTGTGGACAATGGTAATTTATGCTAGATTGACCACCTTGGATAGTCACACCAAGGATACCAAAACAGTTGTAGTCTCTTAGGAATCCACCAAAAGGCAATAATAGAAATATTGAAAAAAAAAATCTTAAGAAGGTACTTTTTTTACTTAATTTTTTTGATTGATGAATGTTTAGAATTTTTTTTTTTTGAAAGAAAGAATGTTTAGAACTTAGGTGCCTTATTTATACGCTTATAAGAAAAGGTTTCTTAACATATTATTCAATACACTTAAACTTACTTTTTTCTAACTTAAGTAACATAAGTTCCTAATGTGCTAATGAAAACTTATAACTTAAAAAATGTAATTTAAAAGACGTAAATTAGAAGAGATAACTCAAAAGATGTAACTTTAGAAAAGTAACATTAGACTTATTACCTAAACAGACTTTACTACATACATGCATTTATTCTTCAATTACGCTCCTGCAGGGCCGTTTCTAACATTTTATAAGCCCTAGGCGAAGTAAAAAAATTGGTAATATTATAAATTGGTAATATTATAAATATGTAAACTTTAAAAGTATATTTTTATTATTCAAATTTAATATTCATACCTAAGTGACCCAATTTATAAGTCTACATATTCAACAAAATATTAAATGATCATAACATCAACTAATAATATCTTGAAATATTATTTTGTCAAGCAACTAGATAAAGGTCTAAATTATTAAATCAAATATTTTTAGTAACTTTTGAATTTAATTAACATTAGTGATTTTTTAATAAAAAATTTCTTTTATAGGAATTAACATAATGGTAAATGTAGTAATCTAATGCTACCAACCTATTTATAAAAAACCAATCAAACACATCCAACTATTTACGGTCTTATTTAATTATCAAATAATTTTTATTATTATTTAATTATCACAACATGTTTAATAGAATTATACAAATTTTTCTAATAAATGAAATCGTTTATATAGTCTTTGAATTAAGTAACTTAAATTATTTGATTTAATCATATTAAGAACGCAAATCCAAAAATTATTACATGTGGCAAAGTATAATGAAAATTACAATTACAAAAATTAAATTATTTATTAATTTTTAATTATATTTTTATAAATAATAAGTAATTTAAAAATAAAAAAGAGAAACACAAAAAAATACAATATCATTTAATATTATGTTTTGATTTAAAATGCTAATATAATATCCACGTTAATGACAAATTACAAATTAATTATAATATGTTCAAATATTTAATAAGTTTAAAATAAATAAAAAATTAGAAACTTTACCTTTAAATTATCATTTAGAAATCAGAAGATATAACCGTAAAATTTTTTTACCACCAATTTTTGAGTTGAAATATCTTAGATTCATATGTTAGTGAAAATAAAAAAAAATAGAGTGTAAGAAATATACTCAAATGCTTCAAAGGCATTTATAAATATAACAAGTTAAAGTTGTATAGCTAAAAAGAAAGCTATTTAGCTTCTAAGATTAAAAGTTAATGGTATGTCAGGCCTTGTGATAGTTAAATAGATTAAACTACCAACAAGTTGTTGAAAACTTTTGACATCCTTTAATTGTTTCCCTTCGTCTTTCATAAGTTTTAGATTCGACTCCATCGAATTGGATTTTGGTTTTTACTTCCCCAAGCTAAAACGTTGCACCAACTTCCTTGGATACCCTTTTTGAGAAATGAAATACCCCTGATCTGATTTTTCAATTTCTAGACCGAGAAAGCAGCTAACCTCTCCCATGCTTTTCATCTCAAATCAAATAGAAAGCTCATTTTTCAACTTAGAATTTTTAGTTTCAATATTGCTAGTAATTATCATATCATCCATATATAACAGAACCAACAAATGCACATTTGATTCTGATTTAATAAACAAACTTGAGTTTGCATTAGAAACTTTGAAGCCACAAAAAATGAAGTATCGAGCAAATTTATCATACCAAGTACGCGGTGCTTATTTAAGACCGTATAATGCCTTCTTTAATCGGCAAATATGATGAGAATACTGCTCTGAAATATATCCTTTAGGCTGCTCCATAAAAACTTCACGATCCATCTCTCCATAAAGGAAGGCATTCTTTACCCAAGTTGCCACAACTTCCAATTTTTGAATGCTGCAAGAGAAAAAATGGTTCTTATAGTTACTATTTTAGCAACTAGGCTGAATGTCTCTTCATAATTCAATCCATAACTTTAAGAGAAACCGCGTGCAACAAGTTGAGCTTTGCATCTATCAACAGTCCCATCTAAATTTTTCTTTAACCGGTAAACCCATTTACAAGTGATTGGCTCACAATTTTCTAGTTTTGGGACTAACTCCCATGTCTCATTCTTTTTCAAAGCTTCAAGCTCTTTTTCCATAGCTACTTCCTATTTTGGATGACCTTTGGCTTCTTCATAATTTACCGGTTCTTCATCCAATGCTCCAATAAAAAAGCATGAGATAACACTACAGTGATGCAGTTGCAACTCTTAATCTTGATGATAGTTAGGTTGTCTTCTCTCCTTTACTGACCTTCTTCTGCCTTGTTCTAGGCTGCTTGAATTTGAATTACTTGGTGTTGAAGATTCATCATTGTTTGAATTTTGAAAGTCTCTGCCAGGAATTTGGTGCATGCTTTCTTGAAACTCATCCAAATTTGACTTCTTGAATTGAGAAATTTTGGGCAGAATAATAGGTGGATACTTCGTCAAACACAACATCTCTAGAAGTTATACACTTCTTAGTTTCTAGATCCATGCACCTCCATCCTTTCTACATGAATCATAGCCAACAAAAACACACTTATTGACTTTTGGGTCAAGTTTGGTTCGATTAAATTTTAGAATATGGACATAACATACTGAACCAAATACAAGGAAATAATTTACATTTGGCTTTACACCATATAAAATTTCGAAAGGAGTTTTTTCTTTACCTGGACAAGGAGGTAAATGATTAATTACGTGGGATGCACATTGAATAGCTTCAGCCCAAAGCTCTCGAGGAAGATTTTTGTCGTGCAGCCATGAAAGACTCGTAGAGACGAGATGAGCTAATTTCCTTTCTAAAACACCATTCTGCTGGGGAGTATTGGGACATGTCATTTGCCTCAAAATCCCATTATTATCACAATATTGAAAAGAAATTGTCTGACATGTATTCTCCCCCATTGTCACTGCGTAGACACTTGACTTTCTTTCTGAATTCTTTTTCTACAGCATCATTGAATTCAATAAACTTCGATAATGCTTCACTCTTCTCCTTCAAAAATTTCACCCATGTGTACCTTAAAAAATCATCCACCAACACCATGACATAGCGATATCCACTGCAACTAGGTGTTTTTGTTGGTCCCATCAAATCTGTATGCATCAGATCAAACATAGTAGATCTTCGATTTGACGATTTGTCAAAAGGAAGATGGTGTGATTTACCAAACTGGCAGCCTTGACAAACTACATTTTCATGAACATTTTGTAAAGCTGGTATGCTATCAATCAATTTCCTTGAAGAAATTTGCTGCAGCAATTGATAGCCTAAATGTCCCAATCGAGCATGCCAAATTGTTGGGCTATTAGTTTGATTTTTCTTCTTCACATAGGCTTCTCCTACTGTCATGACACATAAGGAACCCCTTTTCTCACCAGTTAGAACAACACCAACAGCTACATTCTTCACATTATCAAGAACTTTTACATCATTTGGCCCAAACAAAACATATTTACCACAATTGGTAATTTGAGAAACTGAAATTAAATTTCTTTTCAAACTTGGTACATAGAAAACATCATTTAGGTTGATGCTTTTTGTATCATTAACACCAATCTTCACAACTCCTTCATTTGCTACTGGATATATTAAGTTATCAGCTATAACAATAACTAGTTCTCCATTATGTTGGCGCAATTCTGAAAGTAAAGAATTATTTCCAATTACATGATGAGAGCAACCAAAATCAATTATCCACTCTTGCTTGGAACTTTGATTGTCAAAGAGGGCATAATCTAGAGTTGATTTGACAGCAACATCAACCCTTTCTTCAGCCACTTTTATCGTGAAACAATCATCCCATTCCAGCTGTTCCTCTTCTTCATCTTCGCAAACAACGTTTGCTTTGGAGAGCTTTACACAACAATTTCTCCTAATATGGCCCATCTTTCCACACCTATGACACTTGATGGATCTATTTCTTTGAGTTATACTCCTTGTTTGTTCCTTCATCGTGATCATCTGGAGTTAACTTTCCTTTTAAGAAAAGAACATCATTACGTTCAGGGTTGAAAGCTTTGGCCATTTGTTTAGCCAAAGCCTCTTGATTACAAAGCAAACTCTCTAAATGTTCAATTGATGGTTGATTCGCCCATCCTTGAATAGAGGTGATGAACAGATTGTACTCCTTATTTAAACCACGAATGAGAAATCTTCTTAAACGAGCTTCACTGATCTTCTCATCCGCATCCAATTCAGAAATCTCAGTACAAATGTTTTTTACCCACAAGAGATATTATGCAATTGACATACCTCCATGTGTTTTCGTTGTCAATTCATTTTCTAAGAATTGTAGCATTGCTGTATCTTTTTTGGAGAATAACCTTTCAAGAGTTTCCAAAACTTGCCTTGGAGAATTAATATCACGAACATGACCAATGAGCTCTTTGCTAATTGAAGTCCTTAAAGCAAAGAGAGCCTTTCCGCATTTGATCTTCCATTTTCTTCGAGGCTCAGCATTATCTAGTGTGTCAATCAGAATCTCTGCATCTAAACTAGCCACAAGTTCCCACAAGTCCTGGCCTTGAAGATAAGCCTCCATACACAGTCTCCAATACGTATAGTTTGTGCCCACAAGTTTCTCAAAACCACTTTGTGTGTTTCCGCCGTTCAATGACTCCACACTGCAAATTAAAAAATTCCCTCTCAAACCTGGCTCTGATATCATAAAACAAAAAGGAGTATACAACAATATATAGAAGAAACGACAAAGAAAAACTTTCTTTTCTAAATAACTTGAACTGAGAAATTACATAAGATATATAGCCAACTTAATAATGTTAACTTGCTAAAAAGACTCCAACGACTTTAAAAAAACCCACTACTACTGAATTAAGTAACACGACTTCATGTACCTATCAAATAGGAACTAATTTATTGACTGGGTAAAACAAGATAGAGCAAAATAATTAATTAATTAAGTAAGCTGCACTAATTTTTAACATGGATTTAGACTTGTTCTACCCTTACATTCAGCATCAGCTGGGGAATGGTGAAAACACTTAGTTTTGGTTCAATAATTGGACACCCTATAATCTACCTATCTATAGAGTAGAAATAACACATCTTAATAACCGTATCCCACTCAATGCAAGGGTCTCTTCACTTATCCACAATGTAGATTAGAGGAGCAATTTTCGAGGATTCTGTTTATTCACATATTATTTGCCTATTATTCCTACGGAAGTAGTAGAGGACCATATTATTTGGATGCCTAACCTGAGCAATACTTTTCTTAATAGCTCTTATCATAAGATACTTGCATGTAATGCTGAACTGGTTCCATGGTTTGACATCCTTTGGAGGCAGTCATTAAACCCAAAAGATTTAATATTCTCTTACTGGTAATAAAAAATAGATTCAGAACCAAAGATAAATGGTTTGGAAATTATGATCACATTTGTGTTCTTTATAAGCATGCAATGGAGAGTCAGAATCATTTATTTATTGAATGTAGCTACACCAAGGCAATATGGAGTAGGATAATACAGATGCTATAACTTCCCAAGTTTACCTTTGAATGGAGGGAGACTCTTAACATGATCATTGCCAAGAGCAAGCTAGGAGAACTAAATGGAACAATGATCAAAACAACGTTTACTACCACAATCTACTCCATATGGAGGGAGAGAAATAGGAGACTATACCAAGGTGTTAAGGAAGAAAATTTTCAGATAGTAGAACACATTGTCAATTCGGTTTGAGCAGCGTTTATAGCTCACAACAAACACATCTATATTAGTAATGAGTTGAAGAACATATGGATGTTATGATTCAATCTTAACCTTGTGGTTTTTAGCTCTCTATTGTAACTAATATATTTGTTGAGTGCAAATTAACAATGAGAATCATTGTAATGTAGCTGTAGCTTTTTCTATTATTAATAGAATTTCTTTCAATTAAAAAAGAAACCTTATTTTCATGACCTTTTAAAACAAAACCTTCGGGTTAAGAAATATAAACTTCCTCTTCCAATTATCCATTTTAAAAGGCAAAATTCACATCAAATTGGAAAACGGGAAGAGATAAATAAGTGGTTAAAGCAAGCAAAATTCTTACAGTTTCAAGACGAGCAACTGGTAAGAAGGTTTCTTCAAAATAATACCCCCTTGTTGAGCATATCCTTTTACTATAAGTCATGCCTTATGCTTTTGTGTACTTCCATCTGCATAATAGTTAGTTATGAACACCCATTTGAGCCCAATTGCTTATTTTCCTTTAGGTAAAGCCACCAATTCCCAAGTTTGATTTTTCTGAATTGTTGTCATCTCTTTATCCATGGCTTTACACCATTCTTCTTTTTTTACTGCCTACTCCTAACACAATAGATCTACAACGTACAAAGAAAAAGCATTTGGTTCATAAATTTCCTTTAAGGATCTAAACTTCCTTAGAGGAGTTTCATCTGATGAAGAGAAACTTGTGCTTTTAGGAGAAGAGGAGCTATTACTTGTAAGAGATGATGACAAATTTTTTTGTAAAGGCTAAATATCATCCATATTATTGATTAGGATTGGAACCTATTCATTTACTTGGCAATGTTCCAATTCCATGCTGCATCTTCATTAAACTCCACATTTATACTAATAACAATTTTGCCACTTAAAGGATTAAACACCTTATATGCTTTAGATTGAGGAAAATAACCGACAAAAATGCACTTTTCAAACTTTTCATCAAGTTTACTACGGGATTGAGAATTAACTAAAACATAGACTACATATCCAAAGACTTTAAGTAATAGACATGGGGGTTTACACCTTTCTATGCTTCATATGATGTTTTATTCATAATAGCCTTTGTAGGAGAAATATTTAAAAGACATATAGCCATTGTAACTGCTTCAACCCAGAAGGAATCAGGAAGACCTTTATCTTTTTTCAACCTATCTCACCATCAATTAGAAAACTCAATATATGTAAGTATCAGTCAAATAAAACAATATGCCAACCAATGTCCTGTAAAAGGTGACATTAAGAAGTAAAATAAAAGCACCTACATATATTAAATCCAACACTACATCGAGCAATCACATTGAAGTTTAAGTCTTTATATTTGAATTAATCACCTACAAGTTCATTTCCAAATTTTGATTTTAAAAGAGCACTATAGTACGTGACATTGTTATACTATATGAATTGAGAAAGTAAGTTCTCACTATGACTCCTAGGCTCGTGAAATTTTTCATCGATAAGCCAAATGGGAACTGCATCATAGGTTTCCAACCTATATATCATTTTACAGGTTTATTATGTAAAGAATTATCATGTCAATTACGTGAATTTCTTATGGTAATACTAAGTTTGAATTAATCATATTGAAGTTTAGGTCTTTATGTTTGAATTAATCACCTACAAGTATATTTCCAAAGTTTGATTTTAAACAAGCACTATGGTATGTGGCATTATTACACCATATGAATTGAAAAAGCAAGTTCTCGCTGTGACTCCTAGACTCATGAAATTTTTCACTGATAAGCCTCATGGGAGCTGCATCTATATATCATCATAGGGGTTTATTATGCAAAAAATTTTCATGTTAATTATACGTGAATTTCTTATGTTAACGGAAAGTTTGAATTCATCACATTAAATTTCAAGTCTTTTTGTTTGAATTAATTACCTACAAGTTCATTTCTAAAGTTTGATTTTAAACAAGCACTATAGTACGTGACATTGTTAAACCATATGAATCGAGAAAGCAAGTTCTCGCTGTGACTCCTAGGCTTGTGAAATTTTTCATTGATAAGCCTCATGGGAGCTATATCATGAGTTTTTAGCCTATATACCATCCTAGGGGTTTATTATGCAAAGAATTGTCATGCTAATCACGTGAATTTCTTATGTTAATACTAACTTGGAATTGATCACATTGAAGTTCAAGTCTTTATGTTTGAATTAATCACTTACAAGTTAATTTACAAAGTTTGATTTTAAATAAACACTATGGTATGTGGCATTGTTTACACCTGTGAATCGAGAAAGCAAGTTCTTGCTATGACTCCTAGTGTTGGACCCTGCTTCCGGAGCCCAACATTCTGAGTAATAAAATGTGAGCAAACTCATTTCTTCAACTTCAGGACAGATTTTGGGAAACCTCAAACCAAGAGTACAATTTGACTTCTTCAGAAAATTTGTTCCCCATTGTCTTAAGTTTCTAATGACACTAAAATCATTCAATTTGGTTCAGAAATATGAAAGTTATGGTCCAAACACTTTGAGGCTATTATTAAACTAAAACAGTACACTATACTCAACTTCTATCTAGAAATTGAAAGTCTTAGAGACTGAATTAAAATTCTATTCCTTCAGATAATTTGTATGTCTCTGTCTCTATTTTATTTAGAAATAATAATCATTTTGAGCTTTACAGATCAAGATATAATCAAAATACTGAAGCATGTTCAATAAAATATCCAATTCATACTCTTCAACTCATACCCTTACTTTGATTCAATCAATCTTTTTTAAATCAATACAAAAAGCTATCAATTTTTACGGAGAGATAGAGGAATGTGTTAGGAAACTATTTCTTTAAAAATCAGGTCATTTGAAGGTCAGATGACACAGCTATAGTCAAAAGAGTGGAACATGTTCAGGTTTGGGGGGGCTGTGGGTTTGGAACATGTCCAATTCAACCTAGATCAATACAGTTTTTCCCCTGAAGTCAAAACACAATTTCTACACCTATGAAAGACTTGAAATATGAAACGTACAACTACAAGATAAATAAGCTTATACACATTGGAAACTTCTTCAGTTCTCAATTCATTTCTAATTCAAAATGAAGTTCATACATAGCTTTAATTACATATCAACATTACATCAAAGATTTAACACAATATACAAAATACATTGGATGTTCAATGTTTGATATGCTTATAAAGCTATCAAAAAGTCTAGTCACTAACCTAGTTACAAAAGTCTCTAATATCTTGGAGTTTCCGATGCTTTGCGGTTCAACACTCGTCTTGTTTTGCACCTAAGGAGTGAAAAATATGGGATGAGCTATAAAGATCAGTGGCTAATACATTTATAGCCATCAGTAATTAGTCACAAATTTAGGCAAATGCACACACACACACACACACACACACACACACACACACACACACACACACACTCATACACATATATCTAGCAATTTAAGCATTCTCAATCTATTCTAGCAATTCAAGCATTAATCAATTTATCTCAAACTCATAACACACAACATGGAATTTGTACATAACACTCAATTATGCACCATACTTGACAATTCAAAGATGCAATGAACAAACAAATGGCTTGAGAGTTTCGTGGAATGAAATGGAGAAATCAAAGTTTACACTGTGAACAAAACAAGTCCAAATTCTCAGGATCTCATGGCCTCAAGCGGGCAACCGGGAGAAGGTTATAGGTTAATATGCACGTGACTAACAAAACGGGTTCCTATCTTGCCCAATCAAAAACAAATTTATGCTCAATTCAGTCAATCACAAATTCATAGTCTCATGCTTTTTTTTAACTTTTTCTTCTTTTCATTTATACAAATGTCATAACCTTTTTCAAGGCATAACATAGTCATAGTTCGTCATGCATTTTCAAACATTCACAACGATTTCAATTTTAAGGAAATCAACATACACACACATAGGCAAGAATTTTCCTAATTACGCAATAACTATAAATACATTATTCATATAATTTTTACTAAAAATCCAAACTCAAGATTGTCTTTCCTCTTACTCTTAAGTAAGGTTTTCTTGATTCCCTTCAAATAAACTAATTCCTATTTAATCCAAATTTAAATGAAAATTCATAAAACTTCAAGAATCAAAGAAATGTTTAAATTGAATTTAAACCTAACCTATCCGTAGTCTATCTAAGCTAGAAAAACCAAAACCCTAGCTTAGAAATCCAAAATCAAAATGGTTTCATCTTCCTCTTCTTTCTTCCTTCGTTCCCAACACAAACCCTAGTCTCTATTTAATCCCTTTTTAAACCTAGTAAGAAAAAAGATGAAAACTTACCTCTAACAAGTTGATTTCCTCTTCTTTTTCTTCTTCCTTCTAAGTTTCCCACGATCTTCCTTCTTCTCTTCTTCTTTTTACGTTTTCTTTGGTCTTTCTTCTCTTCTACGACTCTTCTCTCTTCTTCTTCTTCTAATTCAAGACCATTTTAATGGTCTTTTCCCATTTTACCCTTCATTTACCTTATCCTTTCCATTTTGCCCCTTATTTCTTTTAATCCATCTACTAACTTCTTTAATCTTCTCAAACACCATACCATACTCTAATTTAATTCTAACATTTCCCTTCTAAATTTCTAATTTCAACTTATACTCACCAAATTAATGGGCTCAATTCTAAAAATAATTAAACAAATAAATCAATCAATCAATAAAAATTTAGGGGTCTAACACTTAGGGTTGTGGAATTTTTCACCGATAATCCTCATGGGAGCTGCGTTACGGGTTTCCAACCTATATGTTGTCCCAAGGGTTTATTATGCATTGGATCATCCATAAGAGATCAAACTCATTCCACATACAATAAATACTTATGTAATTCATACGTCTACTCATCAATGATTCAAACAAAACCCAAACATAAAACCTTAGACCATTAAAGAAGAACATAAAAACTCATCAATGATTATAAGAATATTCTAAACATCGACAAAAAATCAACACCTCATTTGCATTCACACAAAACCCAAACACAAATACTCGTACTATTAAAGCAAAACATATGGTAGACATTAGTTGGACGGCTTACCTGGACAGATAGACAACCACAAACTATAAACAAAAAGGACGGGGTTAGATGATTACTGACACTCTTCAACACAAAATAGGGCCTGCAAAATTTTTTTTCGTATTTAATATAATACACTTGTTCAATAGTTTTGTATTTATATGTTGCATATAATGCCATTGTTAATAATAAGATGAAATCTTTGTTTGTGAAAGAACTAAAAATTTATATGAAAATGTGATCTTTGACTTTCATGGATTTGTAGATCAAATTGTTAAGAAAAAGTAAGGAACATAAGAAGGATAAAAGCTTCAAAATATAAGAATGAAAAAGGGGAAATGAAATGTAAAGGGAGGAAAATAAATAGGGACTAGAATCTTCTTTGACCTTTTCTTTATCCTTCTTTATTAAGGTGTTGATGATTGACATTTAGAATTTATTTTTACTTTACAAACAAACATAACGAAAGAAAAGACAATGTAAGAAAAACAACAATTACTGAAGTATCTAATAATATAAAAGCAAGTTTTAAAAAATAAGTCAATGTAATTTTGGTAGTGTATGATAAGAAAATAACAACGCAAGGCCCTGTAGGGAGGTATTGAAAGCTACATGGAGATTATAAGATACCTGCTTCTGATACTCATAAGTTAATTAATATTATCGCAGTCAAGTTCTAACTAAAATGTTGTAGCTCTAATTGGATATAGCCTTTTCAAGGTTTGTGTTGTATTTTCACTTGTTTTACTTTTGGAAATATTAGTTATATTCTTTAATTTTAAAAAAGGAAACAGAATGACAAAATGAGTACATAAAAAATTAAAATTCTAGCTATAAGTATATCACTAAGTAAAACCATCAACAAAATATAAGTAGAATTGTAACTCTTTTTATTAACAAAGTTGGCATCCCTAGGTATTATAGGCAAGTTATTAGGTGTAAGATATGGTGGTATTTAGAAGTCTTCTTATCAATAAGATAATGAGAAACTTGCTCCTCTAGCTGGTCCAGATGATTTGCAATGATATCAAAGCATTTTTTAGTTTCCTCAATAGCACATTCATCTTAATTTGTACCTCAATCTTGTCCTATATAAGTTTGATTAATTTTTAGTGTGTGGGAGCATCTATAATCTCTATTAGGTATCATATACTCCAAGTTAACATATATTCATCATTGACTTTTCTCACTATGTCCATTTTTATCACCTTAAAGTCTATGTTAAGTGTAAAAGAACCAAATGTCAATTTCGTGACGTTATCATATACAATCAAACTTTTATGATAACTTGGTTAGTAGATGTCATAGAAAATAGCTTATATTCATTGTTTTTCCATATTTTTTAAGTATGTTGTAAAGAAAAATCTAAGGTTTCATGATGTTTTCACCATAATATGCTTAGATATAATAGATCACAAGGTATTACCATGTCATTCTTTTTAAATCTCCTTATAATGGAATATGTGATTACATAGTGTAAGTAACGAACAACATATATGATTTCCCTATATATGGACTCAGTGGGAGAATAGATGGATTTATCCTATATATTATATTTTAGTATTTACCTCAACGAGATCATTTGATCATAGTTTATCCTTAGATGGAACAACATTGGTTTGGTATAAGGATCCAAACCCATAATTCACTACAAACTCATCAAATGACATGTTCTAGTTTTTATTTCATAGCAAAAAGCTAGCATCATCTTTACTATTCAAGCCTAAATTTTTATGGACTTAGTTAATAAAACTTTTGAAGCTATTTTATTATAGCACAACTCTTCCATTCTAAAGAATTTAGTCCATCCTTTTGCTTGACCATCATAATGAAATAAAACGTATTTTAAGGAAAAATGGATGGGGAACATTTAAAGGAAAAATATTAATAGAAAATGGTGGGTATTTCAAAATAGATAGGATAAGAAAGCTAGAACACAAGAGATCACTAATATTAAATACTAAGAGGGGCAAAGGTAGGTGAGTTTCTATCACACTAAAGAGAAAAGAAAATTCATTAAATGTTTTGCATAAAAATAGTTGGAAAAAGATAACTCATCAAAATGCCATAGATGTATAAAATGTGTTTCACCTTTACTTTAATATGTAAATACCACAACTAAATACAAACAATATCATGACTTCATCAAAACAAAAAACCCCTTGATGGTTGTTTTTAAGTAATACAAAATAATATCTATTATCCCAAAATTTTAAGTAATATTTAAAGTTGTTAATTATTTTAACCATGAATTAACTTCCTTGACAGTGGTTTAACCAAGTCTTACCAATATCCTTTAGAGACATTTCTCTTTTTTAGAAAAAACAAGATATAATATCCCTAAGAGACGTTTCATCGAACAATTCATAGGCACCAATTCATCTCTACCTAATAAAAAACCTTTTTTTTCATTATTCACCAACATAAACACGTTCAAGCCAATAATGAATAAACCAACGCTCAAAAAATGTAGAATAGTCACACAAAAATGAACCAACCGATGTTTATATAACCATTTAAAAACAAAATTTCTCACATAAAAAATAAACTTAAAAGCTATTAGATGGACAACTAACCTTGACTTAACTAAAGACAATGAAAGCTAGATGAGAGCAAAGCATAGACGACGGACGTTGGATGGTGGAAGAGAGAAGACTAACGATGATAAAGAAGAAAACAAGGAAAAAACGATGCAGGGGAGAGGAAGGGGCCTTTGGGTGGTTTTAACATCAAATAAAAATGACATCGTTTGGTGTTAATGTTGAGGCCAAAGACCTAAGGACGACATTTAACTTTAAATTTTACCGACGGAATGCACTTTCTGTAGGTAATTTGTGTATTCTGTCGGTAACTTGTCGACGGACGTTTATTCTATCGATACACCCCGACGCTTATTTTGCTACTGACCATTGTCGTCTATTTTTACGATGACCTTCACATTTCTGTTGCTATATTCTATCAGCTAAGTTGCAAGGATAATTTTCCTCTACCTTTACCAACAGATATTTTGTCCATCGCAAAATAACTTTTTTTGACAATTTTATCAACGAATAATTAAATTCTGTCTCTAATTTACTATAGTAATTTTTCAGTTGGTAAGTTATAATTTTCATGTAGTGTTTAGAGTAATAAATCCTATATTGTTCACTCAACTACTTCCATATAGTTCATACTATATCCAATAATTATCAATTGAGCTACCCTTGATTAGAATATGTCATAAGTAGTATCAAAACATAAAAATTCATATATGAGATACTTGGGTGATATTAGGTCTTTAATCACTTATACAATCATTACAATGAGAATTTTCATAAATATACAAGTAACGTTCCAAATGAAATTCTTATATGGTATGAACTTGTCCTCCAATAAGCATCAAAATATTTTTCTAAGTATCTTTATATTTTAGTCTATAAAATCGACTACTTCCTTCATATGGAATAAATATAAAATGTGTTGGTCTTTTTACTCTTTATAAATATTCACTCTTAACAAAACAATTATTATAAAAATTTATGTATAATAGATAAATATAATACAAATCTCATAATAAGATTAAGAACGCCTTCAAATAATTATGTCATTAAACTACAAACAATCCATCGGTTGAAGGGCATAAACTGAATATCTCTCACTTACACTAAATCAATCATTTAAGTATCTTGAATCATATCACCATATAATAATCATGTTGCCGTTAAGAAAATGGTTTAGTGAGAGAATTCTAAAAGATTCTCTATAATGAGCACTTACTTAAATCTTACAATTTCATCTTAATTATCATCATAATTAAGAAATATTGACTAAATACATACTTGGATCTTTGATAAGAACTTAGCTCCTTTTACATGTCCAATGGTTCTTATATTCTATAGTGCATTACTATCGTGAACAATGTAAGGAACTATACCAAGTTTATTAAAGGACTTATTGATCCAAATAATTATTTCTACTAAGTGAAAAAATATATTGTAGCTTGATTAGCAATTAATGCTATATAGAACCTTTCCAATCTTAAAATAATATTGTTTTTAAGTAAAATATACTTTAATTAGGATTTACTTCTAAAGTTAATAGTCTTGTAACATTAAACTCAAATGCTAACTCATGCGTAGAATAATGAATATCTTTAATACTTCATAAGTATCAGATATCTCAAATACTAAACACTTTTAGTCCATTATCTACATACTTGGACTAAAATAGGTAAACAACTTCCATATCTAACTCTATACGTCTAATTCCCATAATTTAGCTATTACCTTTCACATCCAACATAAATTTTTTGTGGGCAATTATAGATTCAACAATTAAAAATATGAATTATTATTCTCTATAAATAATATCTCCACATGTTTCTATTAAAGAGGACATCTATACTCTCACTAACATTTTTATAGACATGATAAATTCATAATAATCTAAAACAAACTCTTTGAATTTATCATAAATGTGAATCTTTCAAGATATTGTATCGTTTCAACTATAAATCAAATGTATCAATAAAAGCAATAGTTTTAATTGGATGTATTATCAAAAGATATGATCTTTTTAAACTTCATTTTACTCCCATAATTTATCTTAAGAACAGTTCTCTTATAAATGTTCATTGAAACAAATAATACGTTTAATGAGTTTATAAGATTATACTCAAACTTTTAGATGTCTCATAATCTTCAATTATTGAAATTAGCTCTAAACCTATTAGATAGTGCATGCTTCAACTAAGCATCATATCCTAAAATCATTAACTTTGACTCTTTTTAAGTCTTACCATTTTATATATAATATGAAATTTTGCTAATTGATTTAATTGAAATGTTCAAAGTTAAGTTATGGCAATATGCTTGGCTATAAAAGAAATAAATAGTGCATTATACAATATCACATATTTTATATTCCTCTTACATAAATGCATATCCTCATAGAGATATTCACTAAAGAACCTCGTTCTCTAAAACCAAAAAAATTTAAATCTTACCACATATCTCATCAAATTGTTTCAATATTTTTAATACTTAATTTTTAATTAAATTTAAGCAATTTGAATTTTTTAACATTTTAAATCAATATTTTATTTAATACATATGACTGTATCACATAAAATCATTAGTAAATTTAATTAAATACAAGTATTATCCATTTGTTAGTTATTATTATATCCAACTCATCACATATATAAGATTTAACAATTCACTACTATCACCCTCCTTTTACTAAAGGTTAATTTAATTATTACTAGCTTAACAAGATAATTGTGGTAGATGAACGAAGGGTTCAAAATAAACTATCCAAATTCTTTTATTCAACGAGACTGATATCTATCCGGAGGAGGTGGGGTTGGGGCTGTAAGAACAAATTGCAAGCCAATTGGGTTGTCCCGTGGTGGAGCTGCACAGGTTAATTAGGCAGAAGCCATTGTGTGGCCCATTCCCCAAGTGACACACTGCCATTGCCAGGGTCATTAAAATCGCACACGCGCCATGCGTGCCGTTCGCTGCACGACACTTGGGGTGAGGAGCGCGGGGTTGTGGCACATGCCAAGGGTGACTAGTAACGAGGCATTGGTGTTATTCTTTAATGGGGTCAAATTTGGAGTGAGAGCTAAAGAAAAATACAAATATTTTTAATGCGGTTAAATTTAGTAATAATTAAAAAATTTATCCTGTTCAATCATTTAATAGTAAAATTTTTTATTTTTTTTGTTTAGTTTTTAACTTTATGTTTTAATTTATTTTAATAATTCTTGTTATTAAAAACTGAACAATTTATTAATTAATTTTTATAAAATAACAAGTTATTATAAACTAAAATAAATCAATTAATTTTTATTTAACATTTTACTTTTCAATTAAACTCTAAAATTTTCAATAAGTAAAGAAAATCTCTTTTAATTATATTTCAAAATTTTTAATTTTATTTAATATTTAGTCAATTTTATAACAGTTTGATTTTACTATATTTGTATATAGTAAAATCAGACTGTGTTAACAATTTTAATCTTTAACACATTTGTATATAGCAAATAGGAATAAAATAAAATAAAACAAATGCAAATTATTGCCAACTTCCACTATATGTAAGAAATATTCCCATCACACATAAATGGCATTATAAAAATCTCCGGGGAAAAGAAATGGCATAAACATAGTTTAAAATGCTACACAGATTAGTAATAATTATACCATACAATGCTCTATACATGTTTAAGGTAGACGTCTCCTAATGTGTCCTAACCAATGAACTCGTACATATCCGAATGTAACATGAATATTTTAGGTAGAATTTACATGAACAATCGTAGAATTAGATTAAATTTATCCCCTTCAACTTCATTAAATATTGATGATGTGTTAAAACAAGTCTAAAGAGGGGAAGATGAAAGTAATAGAGCCTACAGTAGAGCCATTTCATATACTCAAATATTCTTTGTAATCTTAGCCAGCTGTATAGATTTGTCTCTGTAATCTTAACCAGCTGTATAGATTTGTAACGGCAT